>CAXIWF010000144.1:0-36513 GCA_964036045.1 Eutreptiella sp. 'Long Island Sound 2002' | reverse complement strand
GATGTCCCCATGGATGTCCCCATGGATGTCCCCATGGATGTCCCCATGGATGTCCCCATGGATGTCCCCATGGATGTCCCCATGGATGTCCCCATGGATGTCCCCATGGATGTCCCCATGGATGTCCCCATGGATGTCCCCATGGATGTCCCCATGGATGTCCCCATTGATGTCCCCATGGATGTCCCCATTGATGTCCCCATGGATGTCCCCACGGATGTCCCCATGGATGTCCCCATGGATGTCCCCATGGATGTCCCCATGGATGTCCCCACGGATGTCCCCATGGATGTCCCCATTGATGTCCCCATGGATGTCCCCATGGATGTCCCCATGGATGTCCCCATGGATGTCCCCATGGATGTCCCCATGGATGTCCCCATGGATGTCCCCACGGATGTCCCCATGGATGTCCCCATGGATGTCCCCATTGATGTCCCCATGGATGTCCCCATGGATGTCCCCATGGATGTCCCCATGGATGTCCCCATGGATGTCCCCATTGATGTCCCCATGGATGTCCCCATTGATGTCCCCATGGATGTCCCCACGGGTGTCCCCATGGATGTCCCCATGGATGTCCCCATGGATGTCCCCATGGATGTCCCCATGGATGTCCCCATGGATGTCCCCATGGATGTCCCCATTGATGTCCCCATGGATGTCCCCATGGATGTCCCCATGGATGTCCCCATGGATGTCCCCATGGATGTCCCCATGGATGTCCCCATTGATGTCCCCATGGATGTCCCCATGGATGTCCCCATGGATGTCCCCATGGATGTCCCCATGGATGTCCCCATGGATGTCCCCATGGATGTCCCCATGGATGTCCCCATGGATGTCCCCATTGATGTCCCCATGGATGTCCCCATTGATGTCCCCATGGATGTCCCCACGGATGTCCCCATGGATGTCCCCATGGATGTCCCCATGGATGTCCCCATGGATGTCCCCACGGATGTCCCCATGGATGTCCCCATTGATGTCCCCATGGATGTCCCCATGGATGTCCCCATGGATGTCCCCATGGATGTCCCCATGGATGTCCCCATGGATGTCCCCATGGATGTCCCCACGGATGTCCCCATGGATGTCCCCATGGATGTCCCCATAGATGTCCCCATGGATGTCCCCATGGATGTCCCCATGGATGTCCCCATGGATGTCCCCATGGATGTCCCCATTGATGTCCCATGGATGTCCCCATTGATGTCCCCATGGATGTCCCCACGGATGTCCACATGGATGTCCCCATGGATGTCCCCATGGATGTCCCCATGGATGTCCCCATGGATGTCCCCATGGATGTCCCCATGGATGTCCCCATGGATGTCCCCATGGATGTCCCCATGGATGTCCCCACGGATGTCCCCATGGATGTCCCCATTGATGTCCCCATGGATGTCCCCATGGATGTCCCCATGGATGTCCCCATGGATGTCCCCATGGATGTCCCCATGGATGTCCCCATGGATGTCCCCATGGATGTCCCCATGGATGTCCCCATGGATGTCCCCATGGATGTCCCCATGGATGTCCCCATGGATGTCCCCATGGATGTCCCCATGGATGTCCCCATGGATGTCCCCATGGATGTCCCCATGGATGTCCCCATGGATGTCCCCATGGATGTCCCCATGGATGTCCCCATGGATTTCCCCATTGATGTCCCCATGGATGTCCCCATGGATGTCCCCATGGATGTCCCCATTGATGTCCCCATTGATGTCCCCATGGATGTCCCCATGGATGTCCCCATTGATGTCCCCATGGATGTCCCCATTGATGTCCCCATGGATGTCCCGATTGATGTCCCCATTGATGTCCCCATGGATGTCCCCATGGATGTCCCCATGGATGTCCCCATGGATGTCCCCATGGATGTCCCCATGGATGTCCCCATGGATGTCCCCATGGATGTCCCCATGGATGTCCCCATGGATGTCCCCATGGATGTCCCCATTGATGTCCCCATGGATGTCCCCATGGATGTCCGCATGAATGTCCCCATTGATGTCCCCATGGATGTCCCCATTGATGTCCCCATGGATGTCCCCATGGATGTCCCCATGGATGTCCCCATGGATGTCCCCATTGATGTCCCCATGGATGTCCCCATGGATGTCCCCACGGATGTCCCCATGGATGTCCCCATGGATGTCCCCATGGATGTCCCCATTGATGTCCCCATGGATGTCCCCATGGATGTCCCCATTGATGTCCCCATTGATGTCCCCATTGATGTCCCCATGGATGTCCCCATGGATGTCCCCATTGATGTCCCCATTGATGTCCCCATTGATGTCCCCATGGATGTCCCCATGGATGTCCCCATTGATGTCCCCATGGATGTCCCCATGGATGTCCCCATTGATGTCCCCATGGATGTCCCGATGGATGTCCCCATGGATGTCCCCATGGATGTCCCCATGGATGTCCCCATGGATGTCCCCATGGATGTCCCCATTGATGTCCCCATTGATGTCCCCATGGATGTCCCCATGGATGTCCCCATGGATGTCCCCATGGATGTCCCCATGGATGTCCCCATGGATGTCCCCATTGATGTCCCCATGGATGTCCCCATGGATGTCCCCATGGATGTCCCCATGGATGTCCCCATTGATGTCCCCATGGATGTCCCCATGGATGTCCCCATGGATGTCCCCATTGATGTCCCCATGGATGTCCCCATGGATGTCCCCATGGATGTCCCCATGGATGTCCCCATTGATGTCCCCATTGATGTCCCCATGGATGTCCCCATGGATGTCCCCATTGATGTCCCCATTGATGTCCCCATGGATGTCCCCATGGATGTCCCCATGGATGTCCCCATGGATGTCCCCATGGATGTCCCCATGGATGTCCCCATTGATGTCCCCATTGATGTCCCCATGGATGTCCCCATGGATGTCCCCATGGATGTCCCCATGGATGTCCCCATTGATGTCCCCATGGATGTCCCCATTGATGTCCCCATTGATGTCCCCATGGATGTCCCCATGGATGTCCCCATTGATGTCCCCATTGATGTCCCCATGGATGTCCCCATGGATGTCCCCATGGATGTCCCCATTGATGTCCCCATGGATGTCCCCATTGATGTCCCCATGGATGTCCCCATTGATGTCCCCATGGATGTCCCCATGGATGTCCCCATGGATGTCCCCATTGATGTCCCCATGGATGTCCCCATTGATGTCCCCATGGATGTCCCCATGGATGTCCCCATTGATGTCCCCATGGATGTCCCCATTGATGTCCCCATGGATGTCCCCATGGATGTCCCCATGGATGTCCCCATGGATGTCCCCATGGATGTCCCCATGGATGTCCCCATTGATGTCCCCATGGATGTCCCCATGGATGTCCCCATGGATGTCCCCATGGATGTCCCCATGGATGTCCCCATTGATGTCCCCATGGATGTCCCCATGGATGTCCCCATGGATGTCCCCATGGATGTCCCCATGGATGTCCCCATTGATGTCCCCATGGATGTCCCCATGGATGTCCCCATGGATGTCCCCATGGATGTCCCCATTGATGTCCCCATTGATGTCCCCATGGATGTCCCCATGGATGTCCCCATGGATGTCCCCATGGATGTCCCCATTGATGTCCCCATGGATGTCCCCATTGATGTCCCCATGGATGTCCCCATTGATGTCCCCATTGATGTCCCCATGGATGTCCCCATTGATGTCCCCATGGATGTCCCCATTGATGTCCCCATGGATGTCCCCATGGATGTCCCCATGGATGTCCCCATGGATGTCCCATGGATGTCCCCATGGATGTCCCCATGGATGTCCCCATTGATGTCCCCATGGATGTCCCCATGGATGTCCCCATGGATGTCCCCATTGATGTCCCCATGGATGTCCCCATTGATGTCCCCATTGATGTCCCCATGGATGTCCCCATTGATGTCCCCATTGATGTCCCCATGGATGTCCCCATGGATGTCCCCATTGATGTCCCCATGGATGTCCCCATGGATGTCCCCATGGATGTCCCCATGGATGTCCCCATGGATGTCCCCATGGATGTCCCCACCCATGGATGTCCCCATGGATGTCCCCATGGATGTCCCCATTGATGTCCCCATTGATGTCCCCATGGATGTCCCCATGGATGTCCCCATTGATGTCCCCATTGATGTCCCCATGGATGTCCCCATGGATGTCCCCATGGATGTCCCCATGGATGTCCCCATTGATGTCCCCATGGATGTCCCCATTGATGTCCCCATGGATGTCCCCATTGATGTCCCGGGGGATGTCCCCATGGATGTCCCCATTGATGTCCCCATGGATGTCCCCATTGATGTCCCCATGGATGTCCCCATGGATGTCCCCATGGATGTCCCCATGGATGTCCCCATGGATGTCCCCATGGATGTCCCCATGGATGTCCCCATTGATGTCCCCATGGATGTCCCCATGGATGTCCCCATGGATGTCCCCATTGATGTCCCCATGGATGTCCCCATTGATGTCCCCATTGATGTCCCCATGGATGTCCCCATTGATGTCCCCATTGATGTCCCCATGGATGTCCCCATTGATGTCCCCATTGATGTCCCCATGGATGTCCCCATGGATGTCCCCATGGATGTCCCCATTGATGTCCCCATGGATGTCCCCATGGATGTCCCCATGGATGTCCCCATTGATGTCCCCATGGATGTCCCCATTGATGTCCCCATTGATGTCCCCATGGATGTCCCCATTGATGTCCCCATTGATGTCCCCATGGATGTCCCCATGGATGTCCCCATTGATGTCCCCATGGATGTCCCCATGGATGTCCCCATGGATGTCCCCATGGATGTCCCCATGGATGTCCCCATGGATGTCCCCATGGATGTCCCCATGGATGTCCCCATGGATGTCCCCATTGATGTCCCCATGGATGTCCCCATGGATGTCCCCATGGATGTCCCCATGGATGTCCCCATGGATGTCCCCATGGATGTCCCCATTGATGTCCCCATGGATGTCCCCATGGATGTCCCCATGGATGTCCCCATGGATGTCCCCATGGATGTCCCCATGGATGTCCCCACCCATGGATGTCCCCATGGATGTCCCCATGGATGTCCCCATTGATGTCCCCATTGATGTCCCCATGGATGTCCCCATGGATGTCCCCATTGATGTCCCCATTGATGTCCCCATGGATGTCCCCATGGATGTCCCCATGGATGTCCCCATGGATGTCCCCATTGATGTCCCCATGGATGTCCCCATTGATGTCCCCATGGATGTCCCCATTGATGTCCCGGGGGATGTCCCCATGGATGTCCCCATTGATGTCCCCATGGATGTCCCCATTGATGTCCCCATGGATGTCCCCATGGATGTCCCCATGGATGTCCCCATGGATGTCCCCATGGATGTCCCCATGGATGTCCCCATGGATGTCCCCATTGATGTCCCCATGGATGTCCCCATGGATGTCCCCATGGATGTCCCCATTGATGTCCCCATGGATGTCCCCATTGATGTCCCCATTGATGTCCCCATGGATGTCCCCATTGATGTCCCCATTGATGTCCCCATGGATGTCCCCATTGATGTCCCCATTGATGTCCCCATGGATGTCCCCATGGATGTCCCCATGGATGTCCCCATTGATGTCCCCATGGATGTCCCCATGGATGTCCCCATGGATGTCCCCATTGATGTCCCCATGGATGTCCCCATTGATGTCCCCATTGATGTCCCCATGGATGTCCCCATTGATGTCCCCATTGATGTCCCCATGGATGTCCCCATGGATGTCCCCATTGATGTCCCCATGGATGTCCCCATGGATGTCCCCATGGATGTCCCCATGGATGTCCCCATGGATGTCCCCATGGATGTCCCCATGGATGTCCCCATGGATGTCCCCATGGATGTCCCCATTGATGTCCCCATGGATGTCCCCATGGATGTCCCCATGGATGTCCCCATGGATGTCCCCATGGATGTCCCCATGGATGTCCCCATTGATGTCCCCATGGATGTCCCCATGGATGTCCCCATGGATGTCCCCATGGATGTCCCCATGGATGTCCCCATGGATGTCCCCATGGATGTCCCCATGGATGTCCCCATGGATGTCCCCATTGATGTCCCCATGGATGTCCCCATGGATGTCCCCATGGATGTCCCCATGGATGTCCCCATGGATGTCCCCATGGATGTCCCCATGGATGTCCCCATTGATGTCCCCATGGATGTCCCCATGGATGTCCCCATGGATGTCCCCATGGATGTCCCCATGGATGTCCCCATGGATGTCCCCATTGATGTCCCCATTGATGTCCCCATGGATGTCCCCATTGATGTCCCCATTGATGTCCCCATTGATGTCCCCATGGATGTCCCCATGGATGTCCCCATGGATGTCCCCATGGATGTCCCCATGGATGTCCCCATGGATGTCCCCATTGATGTCCCCATGGATGTCCCCATGGATGTCCCCATTGATGTCCCCATTGATGTCCCCATTGATGTCCCCATGGATGTCCCCATTGATGTCCCCATGGATGTCCCCATTGATGTCCCCATGGATGTCCCCATTGATGTCCCCATGGATGTCCCCATGGATGTCCCCATTGATGTCCCCATGGATGTCCCCATTGATGTCCCCATGGATGTCCCCATGGATGTCCCCATGGATGTCCCCATGGATGTCCCCATGGATGTCCCCATGGATGTCCCCATGGATGTCCCCATGGATGTCCCCATGGATGTCCCCATTGATGTCCCCATGGATGTCCCCATGGATGTCCCCATGGATGTCCCCATGGATGTCCCCATGGATGTCCCCATTGATGTCCCCATTGATGTCCCCATTGATGTCCCCATGGATGTCCCCATTGATGTCCCCATTGATGTCCCCATTGATGTCCCCATGGATGTCCCCATTGATGTCCCCATGGATGTCCCCATGGATGTCCCCATGGATGTCCCCATTGATGTCCCCATTGATGTCCCCATTGATGTCCCCATGGATGTCCCCATTGATGTCCCCATGGATGTCCCCATTGATGTCCCCATGGATGTCCCCATGGATGTCCCCATTGATGTCCCCATGGATGTCCCCATGGATGTCCCCATTGATGTCCCCATGGATGTCCCCATTGATGTCCCCATTGATGTCCCCATTGATGTCCCCATGGATGTCCCCATGGATGTCCCCATTGATGTCCCCATTGATGTCCCCATGGATGTCCCCATGGATGTCCCCATGGATGTCCCCATGGATGTCCCCATGGATGTCCCCATGGATGTCCCCATTGATGTCCCCATTGATGTCCCGATGGATATCCCCATGGATGTCCCCATGGATGTCCCCATGGATGTCCCCATGGATGTCCCCATGGATGTCCCCATGGATGTCCCCATTGATGTCCCCATGTATGTCCCCATGGATGTCCCCATGGATGTCCCCATTGATGTCCCCATGGATGTCCCCATGGATGTCCCCATTGATGTCCCCATGGATGTCCCCATGGATGTCCCCATGGATGTCCCCATGGATGTCCCCATGGATGTCCCCATGGATGTCCCCATTGATGTCCCCATGTATGTCCCCATGGATGTCCCCATGGATGTCCCCATTGATGTCCCCATGGATGTCCCCATGGATGTCCCCATGGATGTCCCCATGGATGTCCCCATGGATGTCCCCATGGATGTCCCCATTGATGTCCCCATGGATGTCCCCATGGATGTCCCCATGGATGTCCCCATGGATGTCCCCATGGATGTCCCCATGGATGTCCCCATGGATGTCCCCATGGATGTCCCCATGGATGTCCCCATGGATGTCCCCATGGATGTCCCCATTGATGTCCCCATGGATGTCCCCATGGATGTCCCCATGGATGTCCCCATTGATGTCCCCATGGATGTCCCCATGGATGTCCCCATGGATGTCCCCATGGATGTCCCCATGGATGTCCCCATGGATGTCCCCATGGATGTCCCCATGGATGTCCCCATGGATGTCCCCATGGATGTCCCCATGGATGTCCCCATGGATGTCCCCATGGATGTCCCCATGGATGTCCCCATGGATGTCCCCATTGATGTCCCCATGGATGTCCCCATGGATGTCCCCATGGATGTCCCCATGGATGTCCCCATGGATGTCCCCATGGATGTGCCCATGGATGTGCCCATGGATGTCCCCATGGATGTCCCCATTGATGTCCCCATGGATGTCCCCATGGATGTCCCCATGGATGTCCCCATGGATGTCCCCATGGATGTCCCCATGGATGTCCCCATGGATGTCCCCATTGATGTCCCCATGGATGTCCCCATGGATGTCCCCATGGATGTCCCCATGGATGTCCCCATTGATGTCCCCATGGATGTCCCCATGGATGTCCCCATGGATGTCCCCATTGATGTCCCCATGGATGTCCCCATGGATGTCCCCATGGATGTCCCCATGGATGTCCCCATGGATGTCCCCATTGATGTCCCCATTGATGTCCCGATGGATGTCCCCATGGATGTCCCCATTGATGTCCCCATGGATGTCCCCATGGATGTCCCCATGGATGTCCCCATGGATGTCCCCATGGATGTCCCCATGGATGTCCCCATGGATGTCCCCATGGATGTCCCCATGGATGTCCCCATGGATGTCCCCATTGATGTCCCCATTGATGTCCCCATGGATGTCCCCATGGATGTCCCCATGGATGTCCCCATGGATGTCCCCATGGATGTCCCCATGGATGTCCCCATGGATGTCCCCATGGATGTCCCCATGGATGTCCCCATGGATGTCCCCATGGATGTCCCCATGGATGTCCCCATGGATGTCCCCATTGATGTCCCCATTGATGTCCCCATTGATGTCCCCATGGATGTCCCCATTGATGTCCCCATTGATGTCCCCATTGATGTCCCCATGGATGTCCCCATTGATGTCCCCATGGATGTCCCCATGGCTGTCCCCATGGATGTCCCCATTGATGTCCCCATTGATGTCCCCATGGATGTCCCCATTGATGTCCCCATGGATGTCCCCATTGATGTCCCCATTGATGTCCCCATTGATGTCCCCATGGATGTCCCCATGGATGTCCCCATGGATGTCCCCATGGATGTCCCCATGGATGTCCCCATGGATGTCCCCATGGATGTCCCCATTGATGTCCCCATGGATGTCCCCATTGATGTCCCCATGGATGTCCCCATTGATGTCCCCATGGATGTCCCCATTGATGTCCCCATGGATGTCCCCATTGATGTCCCCATGGATGTCCCCATGGATGTCCCCATGGATGTCCCCATGGATGTCCCCATGGATGTCCCCATTGATGTCCCCATGGATGTCCCCATGGATGTCCCCATTGATGTCCCCATGGATGTCCCCATTGATGTCCCCATTGATGTCCCCATGGATGTCCCCATGGATGTCCCCATTGATGTCCCCATGGATGTCCCCATGGATGTCCCCATGGATGTCCCCATGGATGTCCCCATGGATGTCCCCATTGATGTCCCCATGGATGTCCCCATGGATGTCCCCATTGATGTCCCCATGGATGTCCCCATTGATGTCCCCATGGATGTCCCCATTGATGTCCCCATTGATGTCCCCATGGATGTCCCCACGGATGTCCCCATGGATGTCCCCATGGATGTCCCCATGGATGTCCCCATGGATGTCCCCATGGATGTCCCCATGGATGTCCCCATGGATGTCCCCATTGATGTCCCCATGGATGTCCCCATTGATGTCCCCATGGATGTCCCCATTGATGTCCCCATGGATGTCCCCATTGATGTCCCCATGGATGTCCCCATTGATGTCCCCATGGATGTCCCCATGGATGTCCCCATGGATGTCCCCATGGATGTCCCCATGGATGTCCCCATTGATGTCCCCATGGATGTCCCCATGGATGTCCCCATTGATGTCCCCATGGATGTCCCCATGGATGTCCCCATGGATGTCCCCATGGATGTCCCCATGGATGTCCCCATTGATGTCCCCATGGATGTCCCCATGGATGTCCCCATGGATGTCCCCATGGATGTCCCCATGGATGTCCCCATTGATGTCCCCATGGATGTCCCCATGGATGTCCCCATTGATGTCCCCATGGATGTCCCCATTGATGTCCCCATGGATGTCCCCATTGATGTCCCCATTGATGTCCCCATGGATGTCCCCACGGATGTCCCCATTGATGTCCCCATGGATGTCCCCATGGATGTCCCCATGGATGTACCCATTGATGTCCCCATGGATGTCCCCATTGATGTCCCCATTGATGTCCCCATGGATGTCCCCATGGATGTCCCCATTGATGTCCCCATGGATGTCCCCATTGATGTCCCCATGGATGTCCCCATGGATGTCCCCATTGATGTCCCCATGGATGTCCCCATGGATGTCCCCATTGATGTCCCCATTGATGTCCCCATGGATGTCCCCATTGATGTCCCCATTGATGTCCCCATGGATGTCCCCACGGATGTCACCATTGATGTCCCGATGGATGTCCCCATGGATGTCCCCATTGATGTCCCCATGGATGTCCCCATTGATGTCCCCATGGATGTCCCCATGGATGTCCCCATTGATGTCCCCATGGATGTCCCCATGGATGTCCCCATTGATGTCCCCATGGATGTCCCCATGGATGTCCCCATGGATGTCCCCATTGATGTCCCCATGGATGTCCCCATTGATGTCCCCATTGATGTCCCCATGGATGTCCCCACGGATGTCCCCATTGATGTCCCCATGGATGTCCCCATGGATGTCCCCATGGATGTACCCATTGATGTCCCCATTGATGTCCCCATGGATGTCCCCATGGATGTCCCCATTGATGTCCCCATGGATGTCCCCATGGATGTCCCCATGGATGTCCCCATGGATGTCCCCATTGATGTCCCCACGGATGTCCCCATGGATGTCCCCATTGATGTCCCCATTGATGTCCCCATGGATGTCCCCATGGATGTCCCCATGGATGTCCCCATTGATGTCCCCATGGATGTCCCCATGGATGTCCCCATGGATGTCCCCATGGATGTCCCCATGGATGTCCCCATTGATGTCCCCATTGATGTCCCGATGGATGTCCCCATGGATGTCCCCATTGATGTCCCCATGGATGTCCCCATGGATGTCCCCATGGATGTCCCCATGGATGTCCCCATGGATGTCCCCATGGATGTCCCCATGGATGTCCCCATGGATGTCCCCATGGATGTCCCCATGGATGTCCCCATTGATGTCCCCATTGATGTCCCCATGGATGTCCCCATGGATGTCCCCATGGATGTCCCCATGGATGTCCCCATGGATGTCCCCATTGATGTCCCCATGGATGTCCCCATGGATGTCCCCATGGATGTCCCCATGGATGTCCCCATGGATGTCCCCATGGATGTCCCCATGGATGTCCCCATGGATGTCCCCATTGATGTCCCCATTGATGTCCCCATTGATGTCCCCATGGATGTCCCCATTGATGTCCCCATTGATGTCCCCATTGATGTCCCCATGGATGTCCCCATTGATGTCCCCATGGATGTCCCCATGGATGTCCCCATGGATGTCCCCATTGATGTCCCCATTGATGTCCCCATGGATGTCCCCATTGATGTCCCCATGGATGTCCCCATTGATGTCCCCATTGATGTCCCCATTGATGTCCCCATGGATGTCCCCATGGATGTCCCCATGGATGTCCCCATGGATGTCCCCATGGATGTCCCCATGGATGTCCCCATGGATGTCCCCATTGATGTCCCCATGGATGTCCCCATTGATGTCCCCATGGATGTCCCCATTGATGTCCCCATGGATGTCCCCATTGATGTCCCCATGGATGTCCCCATTGATGTCCCCATGGATGTCCCCATGGATGTCCCCATGGATGTCCCCATGGATGTCCCCATGGATGTCCCCATTGATGTCCCCATGGATGTCCCCATGGATGTCCCCATTGATGTCCCCATGGATGTCCCCATGGATGTCCCCATGGATGTCCCCATGGATGTCCCCATGGATGTCCCCATTGATGTCCCCATGGATGTCCCCATGGATGTCCCCATGGATGTCCCCATGGATGTCCCCATGGATGTCCCCATTGATGTCCCCATGGATGTCCCCATGGATGTCCCCATTGATGTCCCCATGGATGTCCCCATTGATGTCCCCATGGATGTCCCCATTGATGTCCCCATTGATGTCCCCATGGATGTCCCCACGGATGTCCCCATTGATGTCCCCATGGATGTCCCCATGGATGTCCCCATGGATGTACCCATTGATGTCCCCATGGATGTCCCCATTGATGTCCCCATTGATGTCCCCATGGATGTCCCCATGGATGTCCCCATTGATGTCCCCATGGATGTCCCCATTGATGTCCCCATGGATGTCCCCATGGATGTCCCCATTGATGTCCCCATGGATGTCCCCATGGATGTCCCCATTGATGTCCCCATTGATGTCCCCATGGATGTCCCCATTGATGTCCCCATTGATGTCCCCATGGATGTCCCCACGGATGTCACCATTGATGTCCCGATGGATGTCCCCATGGATGTCCCCATTGATGTCCCCATGGATGTCCCCATTGATGTCCCCATGGATGTCCCCATGGATGTCCCCATTGATGTCCCCATGGATGTCCCCATGGATGTCCCCATTGATGTCCCCATGGATGTCCCCATGGATGTCCCCATGGATGTCCCCATTGATGTCCCCATGGATGTCCCCATTGATGTCCCCATTGATGTCCCCATGGATGTCCCCACGGATGTCCCCATTGATGTCCCCATGGATGTCCCCATGGATGTCCCCATGGATGTACCCATTGATGTCCCCATTGATGTCCCCATGGATGTCCCCATGGATGTCCCCATTGATGTCCCCATGGATGTCCCCATGGATGTCCCCATGGATGTCCCCATGGATGTCCCCATTGATGTCCCCACGGATGTCCCCATGGATGTCCCCATTGATGTCCCCATTGATGTCCCCATGGATGTCCCCATTGATGTCCCCATGGATGTCCCCATTGATGTCCCCATGGATGTCCCCATGGATGTCCCCATGGATGTCCCCATTGATGTCCCCATGGATGTCCCCATGGATGTCCCCATGGATGTCCCCATGGATGTCCCCATGGATTTCCCCATTGATGTCCCCATGGATGTCCCCATGGATGTCCCCATTGATGTCCCCATGGATGTCCCCATTGATGTCCCCATGGATGTCCCCATGGATGTCCCCATGGATGTCCCCATGGATGTCCCCATGGATGTCCCCATGGATGTCCCCATGGATGTCCCCATGGATGTCCCCATGGATGTCCCCATGGATGTCCCCATGGATGTCCCCATTGATGTCCCCATGGATGTCCCCATTGATGTCCCCATTGATGTCCCCATGGATGTCCCCATTGATGTCCCCATGGATGTCCCCATTGATGTCCCCATGGATGTCCCCATTGATGTCCCCATGGATGTCCCCATGGATGTCCCCACGGATGTCCCCATTGATGTCCCCATGGATGTCCCCATGGATGTCCCCATGGATGTCCCCATGGATGTCCCCATGGATGTCCCCATTGATGTCCCCATGGATGTCCCCATTGATGTCCCCACGGATGTCCCCATGGATGTCCCCATTGATGTCCCCATTGATGTCCCCATGGATGTCCCCATTGATGTCCCCATGGATGTCCCCATTGATGTCCCCATGGATGTCCCCATTGATGTCCCCATGGATGTCCCCATGGATGTCCCCATGGATGTCCCCATGGATGTCCCCATTGATGTCCCCACGGATGTCCCCATGGATGTCCCCATTGATGTCCCCATTGATGTCCCCATGGATGTCCCCATTGATGTCCCCATGGATGTCCCCATTGATGTCCCCATGGATGTCCCCATGGATGTCCCCATGGATGTCCCCATTGATGTCCCCATGGATGTCCCCATGGATGTCCCCATGGATGTCCCCATGGATGTCCCCATGGATGTCCCCATGGATTTCCCCATTGATGTCCCCATGGATGTCCCCATGGATGTCCCCATTGATGTCCCCATGGATGTCCCCATGGATGTCCCCATGGATGTCCCCATGGATGTCCCCATGGATGTCCCCATGGATGTCCCCATGGATGTCCCCATGGATGTCCCCATGGATGTCCCCATGGATGTCCCCATGGATGTCCCCATGGATGTCCCCATGGATGTCCCCATTGATGTCCCCACGGATGTCCCCATGGATGTCCCCATTGATGTCCCCATTGATGTCCCCATGGATGTCCCCATTGATGTCCCCATGGATGTCCCCATTGATGTCCCCATGGATGTCCCCATTGATGTCCCCATGGATGTCCCCATGGATGTCCCCACGGATGTCCCCATTGATGTCCCCATGGATGTCCCCATGGATGTCCCCATGGATGTCCCCATTGATGTCCCCATGGATGTCCCCATGGATGTCCCCATTGATGTCCCCATTGATGTCCCCATTGATGTCCCCATGGATGTCCCCATTGATGTCCCCACGGATGTCCCCATTGATGTCCCCATTGATGTCCCCATGGATGTCCCCATGGATGTCCCCATGGATGTCCCCATGGATGTCCCCATGGATGTCCCCATGGATGTCCCCATGGATGTCCCCATTGATGTCCCCACGGATGTCCCCATGGATGTCCCCATTGATGTCCCCATGGATGTCCCCATGGATGTCCCCATGGATGTCCCCATTGATGTCCCCATGGATGTCCCCATTGATGTCCCCATGGATGTCCCCATGGATGTCCCCACGGATGTCCCCATTGATGTCCCCATGGATGTCCCCATGGATGTCCCCATGGATGTCCCCATTGATGTCCCCATGGATGTCCCCATGGATGTCCCCATGGATGTCCCCATGGATGTCCCCATTGATGTCCCCATTGATGTCCCCATTGATGTCCCCATTGATGTCCCCATGGATGTCCCCATTGATGTCCCCACGGATGTCCCCATTGATGTCCCCATTGATGTCCCCATGGATGTCCCCATTGATGTCCCCATTGATGTCCCCATGGATGTCCCCATGGATGTCCCCATGGATGTCCCCATTGATGTCCCCATTGATGTCCCCATGGATGTCCCCATGGATGTCCCCATGGATGTCCCCATGGATGTCCCCATGGATGTCCCCATGGATGTCCCCATTGATGTCCCCACGGATGTCCCCATGGATGTCCCCATTGATGTCCCCATTGATGTCCCCATTGATGTCCCCATTGATGTCCCCATTGATGTCCCCATGGATGTCTCCATTGATGTCCCCATGGATGTCCCCATGGATGTCCCCATGGATGTCCCCATTGATGTCCCCATGGATGTCCCCATTGATGTCCCCATGGATGTCCCCATGGATGTCCCCATGGATGTCCCCATGGATGTCCCCATGGATGTCCCCATTGATGTCCCCATGGATGTCCCCATGGATGTCCCCATGGATGTCCCCATCGATGTCCCCATTGATGTCCCCATTGATGTCCCCATGGATGTCCCCATGGATGTCCCCATGGATGTCCCCATGGATGTCCCCATGGATGTCCCCATTGATGTCCCCATTGATGTCCCCATTGATGTCCCCATGGATGTCCCCATGGATGTCCCCATGGATGTCCCCATGGATGTCCCCATGGATGTCCCCACGGATGTCCCCACGGATGTCCCCATGGATGTCCCCATGGATGTCCCCATGGATGTCCCCATGGATGTCCCCATGGATGTCCCCATGGATGTCCCCATGGATGTCCCCATGGATGTCCCCATGGATGTCCCCATGGATGTCCCCATTGATGTCCCCATGGATGTCCCCATGGATGTCCCCATGGATGTCCCCATGGATGTCCCCATGGATGTCCCCATGGATGTCCCCATTGATGTCCCCATTGATGTCCCCATTGATGTCCCCATGGATGTCCCCATGGATGTCCCCATTGATGTCCCCATGGATGTCCCCATGGATGTCCCCATGGATGTCCCCATGGATGTCCCCATGGATGTCCCCATGGATGTCCCCATGGATGTCCCCATGGATGTCCCCATGGATGTCCCCATGGATGTCCCCATGGATGTCCCCATGGATGTCCCCATGGATGTCCCCATGGATGTCCCCATGGATGTCCCCATGGATGTCCCCATGGATGTCCCCATGGATGTCCCCATGGATGTCCCCATGGATGTCCCCATGGATGTCCCCATTGATGTCCCCATGGATGTCCCCATTGATGTCCCCATGGATGTCCCCATGGATGTCCCCATGGATGTCCCCATGGATGTCCCCATTGATGTCCCCATGGATGTCCCCATGGATGTCCCCATGGATGTCCCCATGGATGTCCCCATTGATGTCCCCATGGATGTCCCCATGGATGTCCCCATGGATGCCGCCATGGATGTCCCCATGGATGTCCCCATGGATGTCCCCATGGATGTCCCCATGGATGTCCCCATGGATGTCCCCATGGATGTCCCCATGGATGTCCCCATGGATGTCCCCATGGATGTCCCCATTGATGTCCCCATTGATGTCCCCATGGATGTCCCCATGGATGTCCCCATGGATGTCCCCATGGATGTCCCCATGGATGTCCCCATGGATGTCCCCATGGATGTCCCCATGGATGTCCCCATTGATGTCCCCATGGATGTCCCCATGGATGTCCCCATGGATGTCCCCATTGATGTCCCCATGGATGTCCCCATGGATGTCCCCATGGATGTCCCCATGGATGTCCCCATTGATGTCCCCATTGATGTCCCCATGGATGTCCCCATGGATGTCCCCATGGATGTCCCCATGGATGTCCCCATGGATGTCCCCATGGATGTCCCCATGGATGTCCCCATGGATGTCCCCATTGATGTCCCCATGGATGTCCCCATGGATGTCCCCATGGATGTCCCCATTGATGTCCCCATTGATGTCCCCATGGATGTCCCCATGGATGTCCCCATGGATGTCCCCATGGATGTCGCCATGGATGTCGCCATGGATGTCCCCATGGACGTCCCCATGGATGTCCCCATGGATGTCCCCATTGATGTCCCCATTGATGTCCCCATGGATGTCCCCATGGATGTCCCCATGGATGTCCCCATGGATGTCCCCATGGATGTCCCCATGGATGTCCCCATGGATGTCCCCATTGATGTCCCCACGGATGTCCCCATGGATGTCCCCATTGATGTCCCCATTGATGTCCCCATGGATGTCCCCATTGATGTCCCCATGGATGTCCCCATTGATGTCCCCATGGATGTCCCCATTGATGTCCCCATGGATGTCCCCATGGATGTCCCCACGGATGTCCCCATTGATGTCCCCATGGATGTCCCCATGGATGTCCCCATGGATGTCCCCATTGATGTCCCCATGGATGTCCCCATGGATGTCCCCATTGATGTCCCCATTGATGTCCCCATTGATGTCCCCATGGATGTCCCCATTGATGTCCCCACGGATGTCCCCATTGATGTCCCCATTGATGTCCCCATGGATGTCCCCATGGATGTCCCCATGGATGTCCCCATGGATGTCCCCATGGATGTCCCCATGGATGTCCCCATGGATGTCCCCATTGATGTCCCCACGGATGTCCCCATGGATGTCCCCATTGATGTCCCCATGGATGTCCCCATGGATGTCCCCATGGATGTCCCCATTGATGTCCCCATGGATGTCCCCATTGATGTCCCCATGGATGTCCCCATGGATGTCCCCACGGATGTCCCCATTGATGTCCCCATGGATGTCCCCATGGATGTCCCCATGGATGTCCCCATTGATGTCCCCATGGATGTCCCCATGGATGTCCCCATGGATGTCCCCATGGATGTCCCCATTGATGTCCCCATTGATGTCCCCATTGATGTCCCCATGGATGTCCCCATTGATGTCCCCACGGATGTCCCCATTGATGTCCCCATTGATGTCCCCATGGATGTTCCCATTGATGTCCCCATTGATGTCCCCATGGATGTCCCCATGGATGTCCCCATGGATGTCCCCATTGATGTCCCCATTGATGTCCCCATGGATGTCCCCATGGATGTCCCCATGGATGTCCCCATGGATGTCCCCATGGATGTCCCCATGGATGTCCCCATTGATGTCCCCACGGATGTCCCCATGGATGTCCCCATTGATGTCCCCATTGATGTCCCCATTGATGTCCCCATTGATGTCCCCATGGATGTCCCCATTGATGTCCCCATGGATGTCCCCATGGATGTCCCCATGGATGTCCCCATGGATGTCCCCATGGATGTCCCCATTGATGTCCCCATGGATGTCCCCACGGATGTCCCCATTGATGTCCCCATGGATGTCCCCATGGATGTCCCCATGGATGTCCCCATTGATGTCCCCATGGATGTCCCCATGGATGTCCCCATGGATGTCCCCATGGATGTCCCCATTGATGTCCCCATGGATGTCCCCATGGATGTCCCCATGGATGTCCCCATGGATGTCCCCATGGATGTCCCCATTGATGTCCCCATGGATGTCCCCATGGATGTCCCCATGGATGTCCCCATGGATGTCCCCATCGATGTCCCCATTGATGTCCCCATTGATGTCCCCATTGATGTCCCCATTGATGTCCCCATTGATGTCCCCATGGATGTCCCCATGGATGTCCCCATGGATGTCCCCATGGATGTCCCCATTGATGTCCCCATTGATGTCCCCATTGATGTCCCCATGGATGTCCCCATGGATGTCCCCATGGATGTCCCCATGGATGTCCCCATGGATGTCCCCACGGATGTCCCCATGGATGTCCCCATGGATGTCCCCATGGATGTCCCCATGGATGTCCCCATGGATGTCCCCATGGATGTCCCCATGGATGTCCCCATGGATGTCCCCATGGATGTCCCCATGGATGTCCCCATGGATGTCCCCATGGATGTCCCCATTGATGTCCCCATTGATGTCCCCATTGATGTCCCCATGGATGTCCCCATGGATGTCCCCATGGATGTCCCCATTGATGTCCCCATGGATGTCCCCATGGATGTCCCCATGGATGTCCCCATGGATGTCCCCATGGATGTCCCCATGGATGTCCCCATGGATGTCCCCATGGATGTCCCCATGGATGTCCCCATGGATGTCCCCATGGATGTCCCCATGGATGTCCCCATGGATGTCCCCATGGATGTCCCCATGGATGTCCCCATGGATGTCCCCATGGATGTCCCCATGGATGTCCCCATGGATGTCCCCATGGATGTCCACATTGATGTCCCCATGGATGTCCCCATTGATGTCCCCATGGATGTCCCCATGGATGTCCCCATGGATGTCCCCATGGATGTCCCCATTGATGTCCCCATGGATGTCCCCATGGATGTCCCCATGGATGTCCCCATGGATGTCCCCATGGATGTCCCCATTGATGTCCCCATGGATGTCCCCATGGATGTCCCCATGGATGCCGCCATGGATGTCCCCATGGATGTCCCCATGGATGTCCCCATGGATGTCCCCATGGATGTCCCCATGGATGTCCCCATGGATGTCCCCATGGATGTCCCCATGGATGTCCCCATGGATGTCCCCATTGATGTCCCCATTGATGTCCCCATGGATGTCCCCATGGATGTCCCCATGGATGTCCCCATGGATGTCCCCATGGATGTCCCCATGGATGTCCCCATGGATGTCCCCATGGATGTCCCCATTGATGTCCCCATGGATGTCCCCATGGATGTCCCCATGGATGTCCCCATTGATGTCCCCATGGATGTCCCCATGGATGTCCCCATGGATGTCCCCATGGATGTCCCCATTGATGTCCCCATTGATGTCCCCATGGATGTCCCCATGGATGTCCCCATGGATGTCCCCATGGATGTCCCCATGGATGTCCCCATGGATGTCCCCATGGATGTCCCCATGGATGTCCCCATTGATGTCCCCATGGATGTCCCCATGGATGTCCCCATGGATGTCCCCATTGATGTCCCCATGGATGTCCCCATGGATGTCCCCATGGATGTCCCCATGGATGTCCCCATTGATGTCCCCATTGATGTCCCCATGGATGTCCCCATGGATGTCCCCATTGATGTCCCCATGGATGTCCCCATTGATGTCCCCATGGATGTCCCCATGGATGTCCCCATGGATGTCCCCATGGATGTCCCCATGGATGTCCCCATGGATGTCCCCATTGATGTCCCCATGGATGTCCCCATGGATGTCCCCATGGATGTCCCCATTGATGTCCCCATGGATGTCCCCATGGATGTCCCCATGGATGTCCCCATGGATGTCCCCATTGATGTCCCCATTGATGTCCCCATGGATGTCCCCATGGATGTCCCCATGGATGTCCCCATGGATGTCCCCATGGATGTCCCCATGGATGTCCCCATGGATGTCCCCATTGATGTCCCCATTGATGTCCCCATGGATGTCCCCATGGATGTCCCCATGGATGTCCCCATGGATGTCCCCATGGATGTCCCCATGGATGTCCCCATGGATGTCCCCATGGATGTCCCCATTGATGTCCCCATGGATGTCCCCATGGATGTCCCCATGGATGTCCCCATTGATGTCCCCATTGATGTCCCCATGGATGTCCCCATGGATGTCCCCATGGATGTCCCCATGGATGTCCCCATGGATGTCGCCATGGATGTCCCCATGGATGTCCCCATGGACGTCCCCATGGATGTCCCCATGGATGTCCCCATTGATGTCCCCATTGATGTCCCCATGGATGTCCCCATGGATGTCCCCATGGATGTCCCCATGGATGTCCCCATGGATGTCCCCATGGATGTCCCCATGGATGTCCCCATTGATGTCCCCACGGATGTCCCCATGGATGTCCCCATTGATGTCCCCATTGATGTCCCCATGGATGTCCCCATTGATGTCCCCATGGATGTCCCCATTGATGTCCCCATGGATGTCCCCATTGATGTCCCCATGGATGTCCCCATGGATGTCCCCACGGATGTCCCCATTGATGTCCCCATGGATGTCCCCATGGATGTCCCCATGGATGTCCCCATTGATGTCCCCATTGATGTCGCATGGTGGGCACATCACTACTGTCGAAATAGGGATTTTACGACGCGTCGGGCCCCGACACCTCCCGACGCGTCGTACATCCCCGACGCGTCGGGCCCCGACACCTTGTACGACACTGTACGACGCGTCGTACATCCCCGACGCGTCGGGCCCCGACGCCTTGTACGACACTGTACGACGCGTCGTACAGTGTCTTAAGCAACACTCTGCCCCCCCCCCCCTCTCTTAAGCAACACTCTGCCCCCCCCCCCCCCCCCTCTCTTAAGCAACACTCTGCCCCCCCCCTTCTATTAAGCAACACTCTGCACAGGGGGAGGGCGGTCTGGGGTCTGTAGACACTGTGCACCACAGGTAGACGCGGCCTGCTAATTGTAGACACTGTCGGCAAGACGGTCCGCTGCCATCGTTTACCCGCCTAGAGGGGGAGGGCGGTCGTACTATGTCGTACTGTGTCGTACGGTGTTGGTGCTGTACGACACCTTGTACGACACTGTACGACGCGTCGTACATCCCCGACGCGTCGGGCCCCGACGCCTTGTACGAAACTGTACGACGCGTCGTACGCTCCCGACGCGTCGGGCCCCGACCCCTTGTACGACGCCCCGACGCGTCGTACAATGCATTTCCGACAGCACTCGGGCACACGGAGGGCGCATGGTGGGCACACGGAGGGCGCATGGTGGGCACACAGAGGGCGTACGGTGGGCACACAGAGGGCGCATGGTGGGCACACGGAGGGCGTATGGTGGGCACACGGAGGGCGCATGGTGGGCACACGGAGGGCGCATGGTGGGCACACAGAGGGCGTACGGTGGGCACACAGAGGGCGCATGGTGGGCACACGGAGGGCGTATGGTGGGCACACGGAGGGCGCATGGTGGGCACACGGAGGGCGCATGGTGGGCACACGGAGGGCGCATGGTGGGCACACAGAGTGCGTATGGTGGGCACACGGAGGGCGCATGGTGGGCACACGGAGGGCACATGGTGGGCACACGGAGGGCGCATGGTGGGCACACGGAGGGCGCATGGTGGGCACACGGAGGGCGCATGGTGGGCACACAGAGGGCGTACGGTGGGCACACAGAGGGCGCATGGTGGGCACACGGAGGGCGTATGGTGGGCACACGGAGGGCGCATGGTGGGCACACAGAGGGCGCATGGTGGGCACACGGAGGGCGTGTCGTGGGCACACGGAGGGCACATGGTGGGCACACGGAGGGCGCATGGTGGGCACACGGAGGGCGCATGGTGGGCACACGGAGGGCGTATAGTGAGCTCACGGAGGGCGCATGGTGGGCACACGGAGGGCCTATCGTGGGCACACGGAGGGCACATGGTGGGCACACGGAGGGCGCATGGTGGGCACACAGAGGGCGCATGGTGGGCACACGGAGGGCGCATGGTGGGCACACAGAGGGCGCATGGTGGGCACACGGAGGGCGCATGGTGGGCACACGGAGGGCGCATGGTGGGCACACAGAGGGCGCATGGTGGGCACACGGAGGGCGCATGGTGGGCACACAGAGGGCGCATCGTGGGCACACGGAGGGCGCATGGTGGGCACATGGAGGGCGCATGGTGGGCACACGGAGGGCGCATGGTGGGCACACGGAGGGCGCATGGTGGGCACACGGAGGGCGCATGGTGGGCACACGGAGGGCGCATGGTGGGCACTCAGAGGGCGCATGGTGGGCACACGGAGGGCGCATGGTGGGCACACGGAGGGCGCATGGTGGCCACACGGAGGGCGCATGGTGGGCACACGGAGGGCGCATGGTGGGCACACGGAGGGCGTATCGTGGGCACACGGAGGGCGCATGGTGGGCACACAGAGGGCGTATGGTGGGCACACGGAGGGCGCATGGTGGGCACACGGAGGGCCTATCGTGGGCACACGGAGGGCACATGGTGGGCACACGGAGGGCGCATGGTGGGCACACAGAGGGCGTATGGTGGGCACACGGAGGGCGCATGGTGGGCACACGGAGGGCGCATGGTGGGCACACGGAGGGCGCATGGTGGGCACACGGAGGGCGTATGGTGGGCACACGGAGGGCGCATGGTGGGCACACGGAGGGCGCATGGTGGGCACACGGGGGGCGCATGGTGGGCACACGGAGGGCGTATGGTGGGCACACGGAGGGCGCATTGTGGGCACACGGAGGGCGCATGGTGGGCACACGGAGGGCGCATGGTGGGCACACGGAGGGCGCATGGTGGGCACACGGAGGGCGCATGGTGGGCACACGGAGGGCGCATGGTGGGCACACGGAGGGCGCATGGTGGGCACACAGAGGGCGTATCGTGGGCACACAAAAGGCGTATGGTGGGCACACGGAGGGCGTATGGTGGGCACACAGAGGGCGTATGGTGGGCACAAAGAGGGGGTATTGTGGGCACACAAAGGGCGTATGGTGGGCACACGGAGGGGGTCTCGTGGGCACACGGATGGCGTATCGTGGGCACACGGAGGGCGCATGGTGGGCACACGGAGGGCGTATGGTGGGCACACGGAGGGCGCATGGTGGGCACACGGAGGGCGCATGGTGGGCACACGGAGGGCGCATGGTGGACACACGGAGGGCGCATGGTGGGCACACGGAGGGCGCATGGTGGGCACACGGAGGGCGCATGGTGGGCACACGGAGGGCGCATGGTGGGCACACGGAGGGCGCATGGTGGGCACAGGGTGGGCGCATGGTGGGCACACAGAGGGCGCATGGTGGGCACACGGAGGGCGCATGGTGGGCACACAGAGGGCGCATGGTGGGCACACGGGGGGCGCATGGTGGGCACCCGGAGGGCGTATGGTGGGCACACGGAGGGCGCATGGTGGGCATACAGAGGGCGCATGGTGGGCACACAGAGTGCGTATGGTGGGCACACGGAGGGCGTATGGTGGGCACACAGAGTGTGTATGGTGGGCACTCAGAGGGCACATGGTGGGCAAACGTTGGGCACATGGTGGGCACACAGAGGGCGCATGGTGGGCACACAGAGGGCGCATGGTGGGCACACAGAGGGCGCATGGTGGGCACACGGAGGGCGCATGGTGGGCACACTCAGGGCGTATGGTGGGCACACGGAGGGCATATGGTGGGCACACGGAGGGCGCATGGTGGGCACACGGAGGGCGCATGGTGGGCACACGGAGGGCGCATGGTGGGCACACAGAGGGCACATGGTGGGCACACGGAGGACGCATGGTGGGCACACAGAGGGCGCATGGTGGGCACACAGAGGGCGCATGGTGGGCACACAGAGGGCACATGGTGGGCACACGGAGGGCGTATCGTGGGCACACGGAGGGCGCATGGTGGGCACACGGAGGGCGCATGGTGGGCACACGGAGGGCGTATGGTGGGCACACGGAGGGCGCATGGTGGGCACACAGAGGGCGCATGGTGGGCACACAGAGTGCGTATGGTGGGCACACGGAGGGCGCATGGTGGGCACACAGAGGGCGTATGGTGGGCACACGGAGGGCGCATGGTGGGCACACGGAGGGCGTTTGGTGGGCACACGGAGGGCGCATGGTGGGCACACGGAGGGCGCATGGTGGGCACACGGAGGGCGCATGGTGGGCACATGGAGGGCGCATGGTGGGCACACGGAGGGCGCATGGTGGGCACACGGAGGGCGCATGGTGGGCACACGGTGGGCGTATCGTGGGCACACGGAGGGCACATGGTGGGCACAAGGAGGGCACATGGTGGGCACACGGAGGGCGTATCGTGGGCACACAGAGGGGGTATTGTGGGCAAACGGAGGGCGTATAGTGAGCACACGGAGGGCATATGGTGGGCACACGGAGGGCATATGGTGGGCACACGGAGGGCGCATGGTGGGCACACGGAGAGCGCATGGTGGGCACACGGAGGGCGTATGGTGGGCACACGGAGGGCGCATGATGGGCACACGGAGGGCGCATGGTGGGCACACAGAGGGCGCATGGTGGGCACACGGAGGGCGCATGGTGGGCACACAGAGGGCGCATCGTGGGCACACGGAGGGCACATGGAGGGCGCATGGTGGGCACACGGAGGGCGCATGGTGGGCACACGGAGGGCGCATGGTGGGCACACGGAGGGCGCATGGTGGGCACACGGAGGGCGCATAGTGGGCACACAGAGGGCGCATGGTGGGCACACAGAGTGCGTATGGTGGGCACACGGAGGGCGCATGGTGGGCACACAGAGGGCGCATGGTGGGCACACAGAGTGCGTATGGTGGGCACACGGAGGGCGCATGGTGGGCACACAGAGGGCGTATGGTGGGCACACGGAGGGCGCATGGTGGGCACACGGAGGGCGTATGGTGGCCACATGGAGGGCGCATGGTGGGCACACGGAGGGCGCATGGTGGGCACACGGAGGGCGCATGGTGGGCACACAGAGGGCGCATGGTGGGCACACGGAGGGCGCATGGTGGGCACACGGAGGGCGCATGGTGGGCACACGGAGGGCGCATGGTGGGCACACGGAGGGCGCATGGTGGGCACACGGAGGGCACATGGTGGGCACACGGAGGGCGCATGGTGGGCACACGGAGGGCGTATCGTGGGCACACAGAGGGCGTATGGTGGGCACACGGAGGGCGTATAGTGAGCACACGGAGGGCGTATAGTGAGCACACGGAGGGCGCATGGTGGGCACACGGAGGGCGCATGGTGGGCACACAGAGGGCGCATGGTGGGCACACGGAGGGCGCATGGTGGGCACACAGAGGGCGCATCGTGGGCACACGGAGGGCACATGGAGGGCGCATGGTGGGCACACGGAGGGCGCATGGTGGGCACACGGAGGGCGCATGATGGGCACACGGAGGGCGCATGGTGGGCACACGGAGGGCGCATGGTGGGCACACAGAGGGCGCATGGTGGGCACACGGAGGGCGCATGGTGGGCACACGGAGGGCGCATGGTGGGCACACGGAGGGCGCATGGTGGGCACACGGAGGGCGTATCGTGGGCACACGGAGGGCGCATGGTGGGCACACGGAGGGCGCATGGTGGGCACACAGAGGGCGTATCGTGGGCACACAGAGGGCGTATGGTGGGCACACGGAGGGCGTATCTTGGGCACACGGAGGGCGCATGGTGGGCACACGGAGGGCGTATTGTGGGCACACGGAGGGCGCATGGTGGGCACACAGAGGGCGTATGGTGGGCACACAGATGGCGTCTCGTGGGCACACGGATGGCGTATCGTGGGCACACGGAGGGCGCATGGTGGGCACACGGAGGGCGCATGGTGGGCACACGGAGGGCGCATGGTGGGCACACGGAGGGCGCATGGTGGGCACACAGAGGGCGCATGGTGGGCACACGGAGGGCGCATGGTGGGCACACGGAGGGCGCATGGTGGGCACACGGAGGGCGCATGGTGGGCACATGGAGGGCGTATGGTGGGCACACAGAGGGCGCATGGTGGGCACTCAGAGGGCGCATGGTGGGCACACGGAGGGCGCATGGTGGGCACACGGAGGGCGCATGGTGGGCACACGGAGGGCGCATGGTGGGCACACGGAGGGCGTATGGTGGGCACACAGAGGGCGCACGGTGGGCACACGGAGGGCGTATGGTGGGCACACGGAGGGCGTATGGTGGGCACACAGAGGGCGTACAGTGAGCACACGGAGGGCGCATGGTGGCCACACGGAGGGCGTATGGTGGCCACACGGAGGGTGTATGGTGGGCACACAGAGGGCGTATAGCAGGCACACAGAGGGCGTATTGTGGGCACACGGAGGGCGTATGGTGGGCACACGGAGGGCGCATGGTGGGCACACGGAGGGCGCATGGTGGGCACACGGAGGGCGCATGGTGGGCACACGGAGGGCGCATGGTGGGCACACGGAGGGCGCATGATGGGCACACAGAGGGCGTATCGTGGGCACACAGAGGGCGCATGGTGGGCACACGGAGGGCGTATGGTGGGCACACGGAGGGCGTATGGTGGGCACACAGAGGGCGCATGGTGGGCACACAGAGGGCGTCTCGTGGGCACACGGAAGGCGTATCGTGGGCACACGGAGGGCGCATGGTGGGCACACAGAGGGCGCATGGTGGGCACAAAGAGGGCGTATGGTGGGCACACAGAAGGCGTATGGTGGGCACACAGAGGGCGTCTCGTGGGCACACAGAGGGCGTATGGTGGGCACACGGAGGGCGTATGGTGGGCACACAGCGGGCGTATCGTGGGCACACATAGGGCGTATGGTGGGCACACAGAGGGCGTATGGTGGGCACACGGAGGGCGTATGGTGGGCACACGGAGGGCGTATCGTGGGCACACGGAGGGCGCATGGTGGGCACACAGAGCGCGTATGGTGGGCACACAGAGGGCGTATGGTGGGCACACGGAGGTCACATGGTGGGCACACGGAGGTCGCATGGTGGGCACACGGAGGGCGCATGGTGGGCACACGGAGGGCGCATGGTGGGCACACGGAGGGCGTGTCGTGGGCACACGGAGGTCGTATGGTGGGCACACGGAGGGCGCATGGTGGGCACACGGAGGGCGCATGGTGGGCACACGGAGGGCGCATGGTGGGCACACGGAGGGCGTATGGTGGGCACACGGAGGGTGTATGGTGGGCACACAGAGTGCGTATGGTGGGCACACGGAGGGCGCATGGTGGGCACACAGAGGGCGCATGGTGGGCACACGGAGGGCGTATGGTGGGCACACGGGGGGCGCATGGTGGGCACACGGAGGGCGTCTCGTGGGCACACGGAGGGCGTATCGTGGGCACACGGAGGGCGTATGGTGGGCACACAGAGGGCGTGTGGTGGGCACACGGAGGGCGTATGGTGGGCACACAGAGGGCGCATGGTGGGCACACGGAGGGCGCATGGTGGACACACGGAGGGCGTATGGTGGGCACACGGAGGCGTATCGTGGGCACACAGAGTGCGTATGGTGGGCACACGGAGGGGGCATCGTGGGCACACGGAGGGCGCATGGTGGGCACACGGAGGGCGTATGGTGGGCACACGGAGGGCGTATGGTGGGCACACGGAGGGCCCGTGGTGGGCACACGGAGGGCGCATGGTGGGCACACAGAGGGCGCATGGTGGGCACACGGAGGGCGCATGGTAGGCACACGGAGGGCGCATGGTGGGCACACGGAGGGCGTATGGTGGGCACACGGAGGGCGTATGGTGGGCACACAGAGGGCGTATGGTGGGCACACGGAGGGCGTATGGTGGGCACACAGAGGGCGTATGGTGGGCACACGGAGGGTGTATGGTGGGCACACGGAGGGCGCATGGTGGGCACACGGAGGGCGCATGGTGGGCACACGGAGGGCACATGGTGGGCACACGGAGGGTGCATGGTGGCCACACGGAGGGCGTATGGTGGGCACACGGAGGGCATATGGTGGGCACACGGAGGGCATATGTTGGGCACACGGAGGGCGCATGGTGGGCACACAGAGGGCGCATGGTGGGCACACGGAGGGCGCATGGTGGGCACACGGAGGGCGCATGGTGGGCACACAGAGGGCGCATGGTGGGCACACGGAGGGCGTATGGTGGGCACACGGAGGGCGCATGGTGGGCACACGGAGGGCGTATCGTGGGCACACGGAGGGCGCATGGTGGGCACACAGAGGGCGTCTCGTGGGCACACAAAGGGCGTATGGTGGGCACACGGAGGGCGCATGGTGGGCACACGGAGGGCGTATCGTGGGCACACGGAGGGCGCATGGTGGGCACAGGGAGGGCGCATGGTGGGCACACGGAGGGCGCATGGTGGGCACACAGAGCGCGCATCGAGGGCACACAAAGGGCGTATGGTGGGCACACGGAGGGCGCATGGTGGGCACACGGAGGGCGTATGGTGGGCACACGGAGGGCGTATGGTGGGCACACGGAGGGCGTATGGTGGGCACACGGAGGGCGCATGGTGGGCACACGGAGGGCGTATGGTGGGCACACGGAGGGCGCATGGTGGGCACACGGAGGGCGCATGGTGGGCACACGGAGGGCGCATGGTGGGCACACGGAGGGCGTATGGTGGGCACACGGAGGGCGCATGGTGGGCACACGGAGGGCGCATCGTGGGCACACGGAGGGCGTATGGTGGGCACACGAAGGGCGCATGGTGGGCACACGGAGGGCGTATGGTGGGCACACGGAGGGCGCATGGTGGGCACACGGAGGGCGCATGGTGGGCACACGGAGGGCGCATGGTGGGCACACGGAGGGCGTATCGTGGGCACACGGAGGGCGCATGGTGGGTACACGGAGGGCGTATCGTGGGCACACAGAGGGCGTATCGTGTGCACACGGAGGGCGTATTGTGGGCACACGGAGGGCGTATCGTGGGCACACGGAGGGCGTATCGTGGGCACACGGAGGGCGTATGGTGGGCACACAGAGGGCGTATGGTGGGCACACGGAGGGCGCATGGTGGGCACACAGAGGGCGCATGGTGGGCACACGGAGGGCGTATGGTGGGCACACGGAGGGCATATGGTGGGCACACGGAGGGCGCATGGTGGGCACACGGAGGGCGCATGGTGGGCACACGGAGGGCGTATCGTGGGCACACAGAGGGCGTATGGTGGGCACACGGAGGGCGCATGGTGGGCACACGGAGGGCGCATGGTGGGCACACGGAGGGCGTATCGTGGGCACACGGAGGGCGCATGGTGGGCACACGGAGGGCGTATGGTGGGCACACGGAGGGCGCATGGTGGGCACACAGAGGGCGCATGGTGGGCACACGGAGGGCGTATCGTGGGCACACGGAGGGCGTATGGTGGGCACACGGAGGGCGTATGGTGGGCACACGGAGGGCGTATCGTGGGCACACGGAGGGTGCATGGTGGGCACACAGAGGGCGTATGGTGGGCACACAGAGGGCGCATGGTGGGCACACGGGGGGCGCATGGTGGGCACACGGAGGGCGCATGGTGGGCACACGGAGGGCGCATGGTGGGCACACAGAGGGCGCATGGTGGGCACACGGGGGGCGCATGGTGGGCACACGGAGGGCGCATGGTGGGCACACGGAGGGCGCATGGTGGGCACACAAAGGGCGCATGGTGGGCACACGGAGGGCGTATGGTGGGCACACAGAGGGCATATCGTGGGCACAGAGAGGGCGTATGGTGGGCACACGGAGGGTGTATGGTGGGCACACGGAGGGTGTATGGTGGGCACACGGTGGGCGCATGGTGGGCACACGGAGGGCGCATGGTGGGCACACAGAGGGCGCATGGTGGGCACACGGAGGGCGCATGGTGGGCACACGGAGGGCGCATGGTGGGCACACGGAGGGCGCATGGTGGGCACATGGAGGGCGTATGGTGGGCACACGGAGGGCGCATGGTGGGCACACGGAGGGCGTATGGTGGGCACACGGAGGGCGCATGGTGGGCACACGGAGGGCGCATGGTGGGCACACGGAGGGTGCATGGTGGGCACACGGAGGGCGTATTGTGGGCACACGGAGGGCGTATGGTGGGCACACGGAGGGCGCATGGTGGGCACACGGAGGGCGCATGGTGGGCACACGGAGGGCGCATGGTGGGCACACGGAGGGCGCATGGTGGGCACACGGAGGGCGTATGGTGGGCACACGGAGGGCGCATGGTGGGCACACGGAGGGCGCATGGTGGGCACACGGAGGGCGCATGGTGGGCACACGGAGGGTGTATGGTGGGCACACAGAGGGCGCATGGTGGGCACACGGAGGGCGCATGGTGGGCACACGGAGGGCGCATGGTGGGCACACGGAGGGCGCATGGTGGGCACACGGAGGGCGCATGGTGGGCACACGGAGGGCGCATGGTGGGCACACGGAGGGCATATGGTGGGCACACGGAGGGCGCATGGTGGGCACACGGAGGGCGCATGGTGGGCACACGGAGGGTGTATGGTGGGCACACGGAGGGCGTATGGTGGGCACACGGAGGGCGCATGGTGGGCACACGGAGGGCGCATGGTGGGCACACGGAGGGCGCATGGTGGGCACACGGAGGGCGCATGGTGGGCACACGGAGGGCGTATGGTGGGCACACGGAGGGCGCATGGTGGGCACACGGAGGGCGTATGGTGGGCACACAGAGGCATAGGGGGATTTTAGTTGGTGCATAGTCGGCGAACAGTGGGGGGGGGGGGGGCAAATGTATCACCAAGACAGTGGGTGCCTATGCGCTCGCGATGCACCCACTATGCACTCCTCTCGAGAGGGGGGCGCATAGGAGGCGCTCGGAGAGCGTACAGTGCACATCGCGGGTGCGTAGTGGGCACGTAAAAAGCGCGTTGTCGTGGGCGTCATGCCGTGAGTAGTGCATGGACTTCAACCGAAGTTTGACCGCATCACAAGAAGACACCGAAAAACTGCAAATTGAGATAACCGCACACAAGCACAGACAGACACTTGTGCATACACACACCATCCCCTCACATAGACAATGGCATAGGGGATCTATTTCCATTTCCGTGAACTTCATTGAATTCCTGAAAACCCAATGCCCTGAAACTTGGGTGACTTCCCTGCCACGAATGTACGAGAAACCCTGCCAAAGAGGACAAAAAGCAAAACCAGTGTAACAAAAGGTGTGTGACATAGTGTAACACCCTTGCAGTGCCAAAATGCCGCACAACAACAACAACAACAACAACAACAACAACAACAACAACAACAACAACAACAACAACAACAACAACAACAACAACAACAACAACAACAACAACAACAACAAAAACAACAACAACAACAACAACAACAAAAACAACAACAACAACAACAACAACAACAACAACAACAACAAAAACAACAACAACAACAACAACAACAACAACAACAACAAGAGTGCGATAAAGTGTGATAAATAGTGCACAACAACAAGCAATGGCAGCGGAACACAGTACACCGGGGGTAACACAGTGCCCCAGGGCTTCTTTTGAGCGGGGGGGGGAGGGGGGGAGGGGGTTTTGGACCCAAACTTGGTGTACCAAAAATGGCTTGACCAGATTTTCCCTAGTGTAAATTTCGTTTTTTCCCACTATGGTCACTTTGGTCTGGGGGGGGGGGGGGGCAGGGGGTTTTGGGGGAGGGGTCCCCCCCCCCTTGGGTTTTAATTATTCTAAAGAAGCCCTGCAGTGCCCCGTACCACTTTGTCACGCCCCTGCACACTTCATCACACCCCTGCTACAGTGCAGCCCCAGCCGGGCACAAAGCACAGGGAAGTACGCACCTTCGTTGGGGCCTGGAAGAGAGTGACTCCCTCCGGGAGGCCACGGTCAAGGGGCGGCTGGCGCTGCGGCAGGCAAGGCCGGGGCTGCTGCTGCGGATGCCAGGCTTTGGCAGTGGCATGCGATAGAGAGAAGGTCTCTCTCGCGGCGAGGAGGGCGAGGGACTCGTGAGGCAGACGGAGGCCCTTGGGGTGCCCCGGGCAGACGCAAGCGGTTTGTGTTGGTCGGGCGCCGCGGCGGTGGATGGCGCGGGAGTCGGCGGGTTGCGAGGCAATGCCGCCGGGGCTTTGTGCGGCTTGGGAGCGCGGGCCGCGGGGGCCGCGGGGCTCGGGCGCCGGCGGGGTGACAAACGCGGCGTGCCGTCCCCCGGCGCACTCGCGGCCGTTGTCCATCCCGGGAGCTTTGTGGGGGTGCAGCTCGCTTCCTGCGCCTCCCCGATGGCACGTACTGTCGAGTCATCCATGCTGCTTTCCAGACTGTGGCCGGGGCTGCCACCTGCATACGAGGGAGTCCAGGCCCCATGCGTGCCCGGGGCACGGCACTGAACCCCCCACGCCATTGCCCCCCTGCCCTCCAAGGCGGCCCTAGAAGCGGTTAGGCAGGCGGTTTTAGGACGTTGCCAAAGCGGTTGCGGGCGGTTACTGTCGGTTGCAAATGCCATTGAAGCTGGCACTTGGCGTCGGGGAGACAGTGGCTGGGCGTAGGTTGGGCGCCCTCAAGTGCTTGTGCCGGGTTGCCGAGTAAATGATAGGGGCCATACGCACCTGAGGAGCTGACGCTTTGCACGGAGCCATCATGTTGCGATGCATCAAGTGACGACTCCCTCGAAGAATTTAGATCTTGGGCTTGATTGTCCTTCGACTCTTTTGGTGATTCGGAATCTGCACCAAATATCGCAGGGTGCGTGTCGGGGGGCCATGCGGAGAGAGCCTGTTGGGGGTGTGTTTCTGTAATGTGCCCTCATGGACTCTCAAGGCCCAGAGCCCCCTCTGCAATCCTCTTCCCTCCACAACCCCCACAACACACAACACTCCTCCACAAACTACTCCAAATTGTGGCAATCCTCGCACCCCTGAGAACAGTCAGTGATTCTCAACAGCCCTTGGACAATGGGCACACAGCGAGTGCATGCGTGCACCTACTCTGCGCCCCTCCAGCCTGGCATCACCACCAGCGACGTTTTGCTGACCTTTTGCCGTTTGATTGGTGGGTGGGGGCGGGTCAAGTTGATTTTTGACCCTTCAAGGACGTGCTGTTAAAGAAGAAGGGCACGCTGTGCATACCATTTCTGCACTTTCCCCAGTGGGAAGGCACACAAGCCCCTGGTCCAGGGTTCATGGATGATGTGTCAAAATTTTACAGCGCATGTGCCATGAAAAAAAGTGCCGGCACCGAATGAAAGACACGAAATAACTATTTGAAGATGAAAAATTAAAAGTGTTTTGCATGACCACATGGTGCAGGTATTCAATGGAGGTTGTGTGACACCAGCCTTGGGCAGTGTGGGAGTCAGTCTACGGGAAAAAGAACACAACAACATCACATGGCTCCATTTCTGCTTTCTTGCTTACAAGCAGTTCCTTTCTTGGAACCAAAGACGGCCCCGGGTCGGCTTTGGGGGGGTCCCGTCAATTGAGCCCCCTTTTTTTTGGGGGGGGGGGTCCAGTGGGAGGGCTCTATCGACCCCCCCTCCCGGAAGTGAAAGCCCATCAAGCCTGGGAATACACGGGCAAGGGGACTTTATTTGCCCAACAAGACGTTACTCATGCTTTTGCGGCGCTCCCTGTTTTCACGGTCACAGCGCTTCCTCGGATGTAGTGCACCCAAAAATCAGTAAAACGGCCCCAGAACAGGCCGCACCGCAAGGAACAGTGGTGAGTCTCCTGAACCGGCCGACTTTGGGGTGTCAATGAAGCTTGTCTCAGCCTCTGACCGCGTGATGTGTCCCAGAAATAACAAAAAGTGCCCAGAATCCGAATGGCCGGGAATCTGCACGATTTCGCCCGAAGCATCAGGCCGTACCTTGGGCCACACGGCGAAAACATTGTTCCGAGGCACCTGGTGCCTCGCTTTTTGTGATGTGCCATTCCTCGGAATGGCCCAAACGGATGCGCCCGTACTCATGTCCACTGAGCTCTGGCAAGCGCATGCACAGGCCTGACCATGGCTTGGGCCAACATGGGTCTGATCCAGGTCACGGGGGGGGGGGGGACTACAACCGGTCCTGATGCGACACCCCCCCCCAGCTATTTCTCAAAACCCCGGGGGGGGGGGGGGGCGAGGTTGGTGGGTGTCGCATACAAGGGACCGGGCCCGGCCGCCCCCCCCCCCCCCCCCCCGTGATCCAGGTCAAAAAATGGTCAGAACTTGGTCAAAAATGATTGTGACTGGGGGATGCTGCAGCTGGTGTCTTCAGGCGGATCCGCGCTTGCCGTGGCCTGTTCGGGCCCCTTCCAAAGCCCTGCAATGCCTTGACGATGGGCCATGCGGGTACTACCCCGTCATCTTGGGCCCCGACATGTGGCCCGCCCCAATCGAAAATGTGAGACAGAAAATCAACAACAGCGGCGAGGGCCCTCCCCAACGCGCGCAATGTCCGGTGCTCGTTGCTTACTGCGGATCCACTGAGGGGGTGCAGCAATACCATGGCGAGCACTCTGGTGCAAGCACCCATGCACGGCCATTCTGACCGCCCCTTGCCCGTGTATTCCCAGGCTCGACGGGCTTTCACTTCCGGAGGGGGGGGGCGATAGAGCCCTCCCGCCGGACCCCCCCCCCAAAAAAAGGGCTCAATTGACGGGACCCCCCCAAAGCCGACCCGGGGACGTCCAATGACGGTGGTATTTGTGTTTAAGGACATGAGGCCCCCGGTTCATTCCGGCTACACATGTATGTAGCGCCCCACCATTGGCCTATCCTTAGAAGCACATGAGCTGGGGGGTCCCCAACAAGGGGACAAAATCAGAAGTGCATAACCCCTGCCACAAGTGGCTCCTAAGCTTCTTTTCAATAGTTATAATGGTGCCTGTCAATTGAGCCCTTTTCCTGGACCCCCCCCCCCCGTTTTTGGGGGCTCTATCGCCCCCCCCCCCCCCCCCGGAAGTGAAAACCCGGCGCCCCACTGCAAGTGCAGTTCCCGCCCCGCTGTCCATGTATCCGTATTGCCCCAGTGAAATTTCCACCACTGCCACAGCAATTCCGCCAGCTGCCTCAGTGCAATATCGCAGCATTTCCCACAGTAACTTGGTGCAGGTGACCCCAAACGGGTATTTGGGGCAGGCGGGGTTCGAAAGGAGAGAGGTCGCGAGGGGGCTGGAGTATTCGGGCGCTCACGCCAGCGGCCAGTGAGGCATGCACCACACGCACTACTACACTACACGCACCACACCTTTGCTGCACGGAGACACGACTGAGTCCTTCAGAGGACACGAGGCTATGGTCCCCAGGAACAGCGGTGAGGGCCTTGCTCTTGTTTTGGAGTACAATATGCCAGTGTCCCGGGGTGGGTCCATTGTATCAACGGCGCTGGTGTCTGATCGACTGGCGGCATGCACGCTCTGGCAGTGCTGCAGCAGCTCTCTTCCAAATGGGCATGGCTTCTCCACATTGAAATTCACCCCAGTGCACGCCAAGTCTGAGGATCCGTTGATCGACAGGTACTTCTGTAGCATCTGCAGCCAGTCTGGACCACCTGCAGAGTATCGGTGGTAAGAGGTGCGTTCAAGTGTGTGTTGGGGACGGATATTCCGCAGAGCGTACACATTACAACTGCCACTGAAAGCTTTCCACCCGCAGCGGGCGCCATAGCGGGCCACACCTACCCTCCGGAGATGGCCTCCGGAGGGGGCGATATCGGATCCATGGCAGAGGGGCGCACAAGAACGATGGGCGAAGCCACATCATCATCCGCGCCCTCTGGCCGACGGCCACGGCTGTACCAAACCACGATCAAAGCCACTGCATCTCCGATGCCCCGCTGCGGGGCGTCTGGGTCTGCCCGCGGGGCATGCCGGGCGGCACGCTCCGTCGTCCACATGGCCCCCGCCAGCAGGCCTCGCAAGAGGCAACCCTCCAGTGCGCTTTGCCAAGCCATCGCCCCAGCAGGTACACTAGAGGGGGCCACCGGTCCTGCCCCCCCCCCCCCCCCGGGGGGGCTGCGGGGC
>CAXIWF010000143.1:0-40419 GCA_964036045.1 Eutreptiella sp. 'Long Island Sound 2002' | reverse complement strand
GCTTTGACTTTAATTCTTCAAGTTCAACTACACAAAATTGATCATTTAAATTTACATTGACTTCCCATTAAAATATCTCCCGTACACCCCTTTTTCTGTATATGGATATAACATCACTGCAAGCCTTTTACATATCTCCTTATTATCTTCTTGCTCCTCAAACCATCTTCCTATATCTCCTATCCCTGCATCTCTCCCCTTCAATGTCCATACTTCTGTTAGTGCTTTCTCTATCAATGAATCTTCAAAATCACTTGTTCCACTCTTTGGTGCTACCATCATCCCTATTATTGGCTTTAACAATCCCAGTGAATCTGATATTGCATCCTTATCCTGATCATCTATTGTTGTAAATGGATTGAGCGATATATTTGTTTTTGTTGTGAATTCTAAATATTGTCCTCCAAACCTCTTTACTTGCTTCTCAAAACTTCTACCCATATCAAGTACATATACTCTCCCTCCTAAACTAAGTACACTTGTTGCCATATCTTGCATAAAAAAACTCTTCCCACTCCCAGGTCTTCCTGCTATCGATACATTAAAATTTCCATCCTTATTATCAAAGGGATACCAATAAAATAATTGTCCTCTCCTTCCAGTAAGCATCAGCCCTGGTGTGCTCGTTCCTTTCCACTCCGCTTGAATTGGCATTGTGTTTACTGGCTCATATGATAACGATGTCTTTGTTCTTTTTAGGTAATTCATATCACTTGCCGCTCCCTCTCCCCACATCATCGGCAAACTACAGATTATTGCTGGCAGTCCTATATATTGATCCCTCTGTATTTGCCATCCATTTCCCACATATATTAATCCTAATTTTGACTCTGCTCTTGTCATCTTTTCTTTTTCTTCCATCAAGATGATTTGATAATGCACTTTTACCAACCTCTCCCCCTTATCAAACTGATCCCTCACAAATGACCACTCATCCGCCTCTTTCCTAAGTGATGGTATCCAGTTCCCTAGCGGTGATGCTGCCTGCGTCTCCACTCTTGAAGCTTTTGCCATTAACTTTGTCTTTAGCGTCTTGCTCTCACATATATATACTCCCAAATGTGTCACAAATGGACATGGTACTTTCGCTGCCTCTCTAAGTGCATCTCCTATTAATCTACCCATACCACCCAATGTCCATTTACGTGGGTATTTCACTACGCTGTAACTTCTAAACTCATGCTTCTTATCAAGCTCCAGCCCTTCATCTGTTACTTCGTATAAATTATTGGGGTTTACTATCTGAGATCCTATTCTCTCGTATTTATTCCATTCCTTATCTGAACTCTTTATATCTCTATAACAATTCATATATTCATCTAAATATCTTATCAAGCCTTCAGGACTCATCTCTACTACTTCACTCCCCACTGTCTCAAATAACGATTTAACCTGTGATTTTACTTCTTTCATCTCCATCAGCTCCATCACTTCTGGATTCCTACTGCTTTTACTTACTGATATCATTAATCTAAAATCCCTTACTACCTGCTCTCCTTCCCTTTGTTTTCCAAGACTCTTCATATAATCAGCTCTCTCATCATTCAAGCCTTTGAGCACCTCTTTATAGGGCTTCTCATTCCTCTTTTTTCTCCAATACTCTATCTTGTCTTCTATCGCAGGTGACGCCACCATTGATATCTGGATACTAACTCCTGCTGGTAATATATTTTGAAATAATGATGCCAATTCGTTTTCTATTGCAGCCCCTACTCCTGTAAGCACACCTACTTCAAGCACAAATCCTATTGATGCTCCATTAATATATATTTCATTCTCCTCATCATAACTCTCATATCTTATTAAATCTCCTATACTATCCCACTTATGCACTTCCTTTATTTTTTTATTACTTTCTTTTTCCCCAGCATCTCCCAACGCATCAGAAAGCGCATCAGATATGTAATTTGCAATTTTTTTTAGTGCTTTTGCCATTTATTACCTTCTATCTAAATATCTATAATTATTTAACTCGACTTTCTTCTTCCCAACTTCCTTTCTCCAGCACTGCATGTACATATGTCTCCTCTATATAATCACCTTTTTTATCCTCAAAACTATTCATCCAGATTCTTATCACTTTCTCTGGCTTCCTTACTACTCTATTTACAAATGCTCCTGCTTTACTGTATGGATTTGCATTTGATGCTTGATAAGTAAGTGTTTTTTCTCTTGATTTGTGATTTTTCTTATTTTTATCTACCTCATAGTTATCCTTGATCTTACCTTCATTTACCGCCTTATTTACTTTTGATATTGATTTGCATCCCATTCCAACTCCAGCTGGACAATCAACTACCCTCTTATTTGCACTACATCCCACCATAAAAAATAAAGTTACTATAATTGCTGCTTTTTTTGTTATTTGCTCTTTTTTCATATCTACCCGTTATTTATTTTAATTTTATTGGTCATTTTATCCCTTCTTTATTTTCATAATCCTAATTATCCTCATTCCTAGATACCATTTGTTCCACCTGCCTTTCTGATTCCCTTTCTGACTCTATTCTCTTCCTCTCAAGCTTCTTTTTTACTTTCGCAGTTCCAATATCAGCACCTTCTGTAAATACCACATCTATTATTCGACCTGATGCTATTTGCACCACTGGACTTATGCTCTCAGCTCTATCTATGTAATATTTTGATAGTCTATCCATTGAACTACTCATCCCTTGGCTCATGCCACTCTTAAATTTATTTGCTGCACTCTGCTTCTCTGCAAATAATGCACTTACTCCCCCTACACTCGTAACCCCCATATCTCTCCCTGGATTAATAACTCCTGCTACTCCCTGTAATACCCCACCTATTACACTTTTTCCTATATACCCCCTTCCTTTTTCTATTACCTCACCTTTAACCCCTACTCTCCCATCTTCTCCTGCTATATACCCAGCTACCTCTGTTTCTATTACTTCTCCACTACTCCTCTCTACGCATGATAAATTCTCAAGCCTCCCGTATACTCTCTCACTGCTTATATCTCCATAACCACTTGCTATTATATGACAATCTTTTAAATCTGATTTAAATTTCCTAGGTAATGTGCCTGTATCAATTATTCTCACCAATATTGGCTTTGGCTCACTTGTTGCACTAAGTGATGTTGATGCATCCACCCCACTTAACAATACCGCCTTCGCAAATGCTCCTGCTGGTATACTGTCTTCTACATTTTTTACCTTCTCTTCTTCCTCATTCCTTTCAAGTGCAACTTTGATAACTTTGAACTTACTATCTCTTTTATTCTCTACTTGCTTACTCCCCATCTTCTGCACCATATCTGTAAGAACATCTATCTGCTCTTGCATACTTCTTATCTGCTGATCTCCCTCACCCACCTCTTTCTTCTTTTTTATTACATTTTCCAGTGTCATGCTTATATCCAATAAACCTTGATTTAAGTCCTCTAATTTCTCCTGCTGTTCCTCATGCTTCTTTTTCATTCCATATCGCCATATCTCCTCTTCATTCACCATTTTACCAGTTGTTTCTATCTCAGTTACATGCTCCTTTGGCTTCTCTTCTTTCGCCTTCCTTACTTTTACCTCGTCTTCTCCTCTCCCATATCCTGTTACAAGAATTATTCCCAATATTAACAATACTGTTCCAAGTGCAGTTATTAACTGCTGCGTTGCTACCGATAATTTTTTATATCCATTCGTTATTTTTTGTATCATTTGCTTATTTTATATATTATTGTGCTTTCCTTTGCTCTTAGCTCCTTATCCTCTATTGCTACCGCTATAGTACGGCTATCTGCAAAACTCTTTTCCTCTAAACTTACCTGCCTAATTCCACAGTTCTTTATCCCCCATACATCAGCCTCATATTCTCCAATCTGCTCTTCTTTTATCAATCTACTTTTAACTCCTTCTTCCTTTTTACTGCATTCTATTACCCCCTGCTTTTTTAACTCCTCTCTATCTAGGTTTGTAATGATTTCTACTACTGCATCATGCATCTCATGCTTCGCTCCTTTTAATAATATTTTTTCACTCCTTGCCATTTCTGCCACTATTATCTGTCCTTTTGCTCCTGCCTTTAAATTTAGCTTAAAATCTTGGGTCTTTCCTTTTTCTGTAATCAATGTCATAAATAATGGCTCTTTTACCCCCTCTTCCGCTCTAATAAATACTTGTCCTGTATTTACATCACTCGTTACATCAAAATATTCACTATCTACTCCTATTATTTCTTTCACTCTATCTCCCTCTATCATCACCCTATTTGGCTCTTTATTTGAGATATATCCTTCATACCTGACTTCTTGGTTATATTTAAACTTCTGCTCTGCTTTTGCTTCTATTGCAAATATTTCAAGCACAACTAATGCTATTAAAAATATGCTTATTATTTTACTTTTTGATTTTGCCATCTCTCTAATCATTCCTGATTTTATTATTTTTTTTCTGCTTATTTGTTTTGCCATTTGCATTACTTTTTAATTATTTAATTGCTTTTTTTCATTATTTATTATTTTCTATTACCCTTTTGAATTCTCTAACCATCATAATCCCACTCTCATACCCAAATTTTATTAATATCTTTTCTTCACTCTCAGACACCCTTTGTCCTGCTACATATTTTACTAACTTACCCACTACCAATCCCTGGTAGTTCTTCTCATTTACTATGATTTTTTTAATCACAAAATCTGTCGTTAAATTGCTCTTCCTCATCTTCTGTTCTTCCTCTATCAACTGCTTCTCAACTATATTATGATATGATGGGGCTACATACCTCAGTATCACATCTCTTTTATATTTATAATTATCAGGCGTTGAATCCAGTAACAACTCACTAAAATATCTGCTCATCTCCTCTATATAACTTGCACTTACTAATTCTCCTTGCGTCCACACAGTTTGTCTTAAATACGCAGGCACTATCACTGTTTTTTCTTTACTTCCCAATATTGAAAGACTTAATACTCCATTTATTCCAAGCATTAGAATTCCTGTTATTATTGCTATATTCCTTTGTTTGTAATATCTACTCGCTATCTCCTTTGAATGCCCTATCTCCATATCTATCCTATATACCTTCTTTTACTTGATACTATTTTTATCTTCATTCTTTTATGCACCCCTGGAAAATACCTATATAATCCATGTATCAATATCCTTCCCCCAAGCATTGCTTTACACTGCCTTATTGCTATGAATCCAAAAATCCCTAGTAAACTACCAGTACCTGGAAATCCTAACAATAATCCTGCAAAAAAATGGCAATAACAGATAAAGTGCTTCATCCATTGGTAAAAATCCTACCCTTGATGGTGCATCCAAATATGTGAGTATTATATTTTTATTATACATGCCTTATTCTCTTATCTAAGTTTCATATATTTCTATCCAAATAATCCATTTACATATTTGAAATAGATATTTGCATATACCAATATTAATCCACCAAGCACTAATACCGCTTTATTAAAGCCATTAAATAATGAGTATATTATGCATCCTATCCCTACCACATTTAGTGTTATTTTAAGCCCATCTCCTTGCACTTCTGCCACCACTGTCTTACTAACTTCTGAAAGCCCTGTTATTTTACCTAAATCTGCAGAGGCTATTTCTGGATATATTATTGACGTTAATCCTACTAAGCCCAGCGTCGTAAGAAATTTATTCTTTGTAGCTATGCCCATAATTTTATTGCCTATTCTTTTGATTTTTTGCATTTTTCTTAATGATTTTTGGTTCTTTGGTTTTGGCATTATTTGTTCTCCTTTTATTAATTGGTTTGTTTTACTTATATTTATTGCGTTTATTTCTTTCATTTTTTCCTTCTTATATATTATTTTTATTTTCACTCGCTTGCTTACTTCTGGCATACTCGACTATTATCCCACCTAACAAACTTGATGATAATGCAATCCCTAAAATCTCTGATACTACTTTTACCACTCCCCCTTCAAGCCCCAGAGTTAACATTGCTACTTGCCATACTCCGTATATCACTGCTAGTTTTAATATCATCCATGTCAGCTTCATTGGAAGCTTTGTCTTTCTGTTATACTCACTACTATCAAGCTCGTCTTTATTTTTAGATTTGCCTTTTCTTTCGTCGTTATTTAAAAATAATGCTGCTATTGATGTTCCTATCATTCCTATTCCTATCAACTCATTTATTATTATTGCTATATTCCTTACTTCCCACTGCTTATAAAATATTTCTGATATTACATATACTATTGCCAGTATTAATATTATCGCCGACATTCCCCTTGGTATTCCTTTTATTTTTTGCTTTGTTTCCATTTTTATATCCTTAAATTATTTTCTGTAGCCTCATTCTCTTCGCATATGGTAATTTCTCCATAATTGTCTAAATGCATATAATCCATTCCCTCACCTTCGCTCAGCATTCCTCTTAATTTTACTCTTTTGCCAATACTCAGCTCTTCCTTATGATCCTTGCAGTATTTAGATAATTTCTCTCCACTGATCAAAATTTCGCAATCCATCCCGTTATCTTCCCTTATATGCATCCATCCAAGGCTTGTTAATTGATCTCTCTGATCAAATATTATATGCGGAGCTTCTGTTATTATCCCACCAATTATGGCGTTCTCTTGATGTTCTATTATATGTTCTGACATTTTTACCCCAATTTTAATTTTTAGTTATTTGGCTATAGCAATCCTGATATTGATTTCACTAGACCTTCGGTTAACTTAGGCTCTGCTTCTTCAAATTTTAGATTGGTCTTCTTACCCACACTCATTATTCTGGTTTGATACTTTTTCCAATTTGTCTTCTTTTTCCATGTGGATTTTTTATAGCCACTTGTACCTTGCTTTAAATTTGCATCACTACTTTCACTCACATACTCTCCGTCAGCTTTTTCACTGATTTGTAAATCTGTTGTCATAGTGAAGTTTACAACTTCAACCGCAGCATCTAGTACTGTATTACCTATTCCTGCAAGCAATCCTATTCCAAGCATTGATCTACCACTTCCTCCTGTCGCACCTGCAAGTGCCGCTCCTGTCGCAAAACCTTCAAGCCCACTTCCATAGCCTCCACTTAATGCTTCAAATGGGTTTTCTAATGTAGATTTTCCAACTTGCAAGATATTTGCTTGAATCATTATATTAGCTCTTTTTGGACTATTAACTATTGTGTAGCCTTTGTTCTCGATTGCTAACCTTATTTTTGACTCAATATCTAATCCTGACTTATCACTGGTATTTCTAATTTGTAACAATACTGTTTTTTTGTTGTCCTCTATTGGATCCAAAAATATTGTTTCGCTCATTTTTGTTTGCACTTCCAACTTTCCGTGCTTGATCATTTTACTTGTGGTATTGCAGCCTACTAAACCACTCATTCCTGTTGCTAAAACTGCTATTACTATGTATTTCTGTGCTTGCTTGATCATTTATTTGCTCCTGTTTTAATTGTCGTTAACTGATTTTGGTAATTGTCGCCTACTTTTCTTACATATAGCTCTTGGAGCTTTATATTTTCTTCTAGATAGTAGCCTTGTTTATGCACTTCTTTCTTACTTCTGATTAATCCTTGCTTTTCTAGTGATTTAATTGCTCTATAGACTTTACTTTCGCTCCAATCTTGAAAATGCTGAATCTTCCATGATATTAGACTATTACATACCCAGCCATTATCTTTATATTCGTAACCCATGATCTTTCTTTCCACTGTTTGCTCTATACTGTCTAACATTCCTGCTTCCATATCTCTTAAGTATTTAAATTCCTCTATTAGCATTTATTTTTCCTTTTTTTATATTCATTTGCTTAATTGACAAAACACAAAGTAAAATATATTAATATTAGTAATTAACTTAATTGTAATTAGTAATAATTACGAAGTCAACTAGTAATTATAAATTATTTAGTATGGAGATTATAGAAAGTATAAGATTTAAAATGCGTCAGAGAAAATTAACTACTACTGACATAGCCCAAAAATGTGGCATTAGTAAATATACTGTATTTAACATTTTACAAGGTAAATCTCATAGATTTGATTATATATCTAAAATAGCCAAGTTTCTTGATATCCCATTGCTATATCCAATACAAGATATAGACTCTAAAAATGAAATTAAATTAAAAAAATACTTTGTAGCAACTTCAATAATAGATAATTTAACTAACAGTGATGATGCATTAATAATTACTAAAGATAAGTTGGAAGAATTTATTTTTAGAGTTTATAAATATATACTTATAAACCCAAATGAAAATAAGTTATACAATGCATACGCAGAAGGATTGTTAGAAAAATATACTAATAAATAAAATTGTTGAAAATTTTACCTTTTTTATCATTAGTTCTGTTTTCTGAGAAGAAATATGAATATTTTTTATTATTAACAATCAATTTATTACTTTTTTTTCTATAATTTTTATAATTACATTCATTAATCAAATCATGATAAACTAGTTGGTCATATACTATCTGACTCGTATTTTTTATATTGCTAATAAAATTATAGAATTCTTCTTTGGCTACATTATTAATATTTTTTTCTTCCAAATATTCTGCAAGGGCTAAATTTTTACTTTCCTCTGTTATATAAATTATATAGTCTTGACTATTAGAAATCATATAACAGCTTCCTATTTCATCAATTACATAATACTGATAGATATTATTATCCTTAATTATTTTATATAAAAGCTCTTTATATTCTGGTGAATTTAATAAAGAGTTCTCTTCTACTTTTAATATAGCCTTTATTATTTCATCTGTTTCTTTCTGAAAAAATCTTAAGTAAAAATCTATTATTTTATTATATAGCTTTTTTAAAGCATCTGGTTCTTGTTTCTTTATATATGAATCTATTAACCCATCATTGAATGCTTTTACTGCTATATCCTCATCAGCTGTTCCAGTTAATAAAATTTTATATACATTGTGGTTATTTAATTTTTTTATTAAACTTATCCCATCTATACTAGGCATATCGTAATCCACAACTAATATTGAAACTTCATCTTTATTAGAATTGAAAGCATTATTAAAGCTTGCTACTAAGTCATAACTTAATGTGTTCTTTTCTATATCATCTCTGACTTGTGTTTGAATATAACTTTTTACATTATAATTTTCATTGATTTGTAAATTATCAGGATTTATACATCCTTCAATTTTTATATTTTTATTTATATTTTTTAAATACTCTATTGTAGTATCTACAAATTCTTTATCGTCATCTAATAATATTACTTTATTGAAATAAAAAAAAGCTGGTATATTTCCTTGCATGCTATTTATTTTTAACTTTTTTAAACATTAAAGTAAATTTTGTATATTGTAAATATTCTGATTCACATATTATCTTTCCACCCATCTTCTCAATCACCATCTTACTAAATGATAGTCCTAACCCTGTGCCTTTTCTTTCTTTAGTATAAAAAAGATTAAAGATTTTAAGTTTTTCATCATCTTGAATACCAATAATATCATCTTCTATAATCACTGCGTCTTCCTTAACCTTTAATTTTACACTACCTCTATTATACTTTTTTCTTTGATATAATGCATTTTTCAAGATATTTATTATTACATGATTAAAATACAATTTATCAACTTCAACTTCTGAAATAAAATCACTATATAAGATATTAAAATGCTTTATTTCTTCTTGTGTAAAGGGATAATCCTTCAATAATTCATTAACAAGTTTAGATAAATTTAATGGTTGGATATTTAAATTAACATTATGTTTAATATTCATTAACATAGCATCAATATTACTGTTAGCTTTATTTAAAAGAAATATCAGTCTATTATATCGAGTTATCGCTTGATCTCTAGAGCTGACTGTTAAATTATCGAATAATAATTCCAAATTAGACCTCATTGATAATAAAGGTGTTCTCATATCATGAGCTATTGAATAAGCGAGCGTCTTCATACTCTCCATTTGTTTGAGTTTATTTTTTTCTTTTAAATAAATAAAAAAACTAGATATTATTACTGAATAAATGCCTGTGAAGATAAGTTCACTTATATTGCTTAATAAATACTGATAAAGATCGTTGGTATTTTTATATAAAATTAAATATGTTGAAAAGCTGAGTATAGCACCCAGAGAAGTAATGATAATAAAAAATATAAAATTCACCAAATAATAAAACAAAATTAGTAATTATTAAGTTAATTAGCCATTTATAGTTATTAATTTGAGAAAAATACATAAAAAAACTAATAAAAGATATATTTAAAGTATATACAAAGTAAATATACCATAATCTTAAACTTTTATATTTGAATGGTATTATTTGGTCAAATATTAATCCTATATTTAAAAGCCCTATTATTACTCTTATATAAAAGATTATATTATTGTAATCGATGTATCCAAAAATACAAAAAGGTAAAATATTATTTAAAACTGAAAAAATAAGAAATACAGCAATAGAATTTGGCTCTATTTCTGTTTTAAGGGACTGATTTAACATTTTATTTCTATACTTAATACTATATAATCATATTCATTATGTATCTGTCATCCATAGCTTTTATTATTTTGTAATTGGCATTATACATTATAGGGTAATTTTTTTTACCATGTCCAAAACTATCAGTTTTGAAAACTGGGATATTAATATTATTAACAAAACTATCTACTGCATCATCTACATAATTGTCTATTTTTGGCACTAAATCTCCTATAACTAATGCTTCTATTTGATCAAAAATCTGCAATTGTAAAAAATGAGTAAGATAAAAATCAATTTGATACCCCTTTTTTTTATTTACTTCCAAAAACAATATTTTTTTAGGTTTTATCTCCCATTTTGTTCCAATACTCATATTTATTAAATCCATGTGCCCACCACTAATACTACCTTTTATTATCAAGTTATTTTTAGCAACAGCATTCATAGGAGTTAGCTCTATATTAAAATTTCTTCCTTTAATTATTTCATTTAAATATATAAAATTTTTACTATCTTTAGCTTCATCATATATTTCACTTAACATAGATCCATGTATTGTTCTCCAACCCCATTCCTGAGATAAAAACAAGTGAATCGCCGTTATATCACTATAACCAATAAATATTTTTTCTTTCTTAGGCTTTTTTAAGTTATATAATCTTTCTACTATTCTTGCCGATCCATATCCACCTCTCATACACCAAATAATATTACAGTTATTTTGCTCTAGTGCATTTTTTAAAAATTCAAATCTGTTATCATCAGAATTTGATAAATATATATAACCTTTTTGAAAACTATTATCAGGTATATAAACATTTTTCTTAGAAGTTAGTTTGTCTATAACTTGCTTTGGAACTCCACTTGAAGGTGCAACTGCATAAATATTATTTTCTTCAATTATTTTAAAACGTTCATGCATTTCAATAACTTTGCTTTATGATAAAATATAATACTAAGTATAATAAATATGTTAAATAAAGTCCCTAGCATTAATACGTAAGAGTTTAATTCTCCTTTTACTACACACATTACAATTAAAAATACTATAGTAATAATTGTTGATTTGATATACTCATTTTCACTAAATTTAAATCCTAAAAAACCCACTATAAAAGGCATGAATATTAACGGATTAAAACAACTTGTAGCTAACATCATTAACTCAAATATACCCTTATTTAACTTAGCAATATACAATGAGATGCAAGCAATAATAAGTAATGAGATTTTTGCTATCCATACTTCTTTTTCATTTGATATATTTGGATAAATTTCTTTAAAAAAATTCCGAGCACAAATTATACTGGAGCTATTTAACCATGAATCTGCACTTGACATAATAAGTGATAAAATACCTATAATAATTAGACCCTTTACTCCTATAGGTATATAATCCAAAATATGTCTATAAAAAACAATGGATTGATTAGCTTCCTCTGGCTTATATAGCAATATTAAAGATAATCCTATTATTACCAATGTAGTATAATAAAAAAATGCTACTACTGCTTTTCCTATAATAACTTGTTTTAGATGTGTTTTATCTTTTATAATCAATATTCTCTGGATATATGGCAAATTTATCCCTAATGTCATCATATAGAAGCAAGATGATATAAAACTCTCATAATCTATATTTTTTTCTTCTTTAAAACTAATTGATTCCAGTATACCATCTACTGAAATACCTTTATATGCATAACTAGCTATAATTGGCAATGCTACCATAAAAATAAAAAATTGAAAAATATCTGTCGTTGTTACTGCTCGCATGCCACCTTTATATGAATAAAACACTACAGTTCCAAAACCGATAATGACTCCTATATTAAAAGATACGTTAAGTAATGTATTAAAGAGATATCCTAGCGCAGTTATTTGTGATGCTAACAAAACTATTGTCATTAATATACCAGAAATACTTGATATATATTTACCCCATTTACCATATAATTGCTCCATCACATCTATTAATGATATACAATTACTAAATCTTCCTACCCCCTGCGGCATTACACAGTACATTAAGATCCAATGAAATACTACGAAACTTTGAATTATTAAAAAATAACCTTTCTCTTCATATATTTTTTGTATTATCCCAATACTACTTCCTGCTCCTACTTCTGTTGCAAATATTGTCATTACCCATAACGATGTAGGTAAATATCTGAATCCTATGGTATATTCTTTTAAATTTTTATCTTTATTATTTCTTACTAGTCCTATAATAAAACATATAACTATATAGATTAGTATAATACCTTGATCTAATTTGGATAGCATGTATAAATTATATTTTTTCTTTTTTATACTTTCACATATTTATCTTTTAAAAAAGCACTTTATATAATAGCATCTTAAATAAAAACCATAACAAGTGAAAAATAAAGATCATTTATTCATAGTAGATAGGCAATATTTTAAAAATTTAGAAGTACTTTCTGATAATAATCCTACACACATTAAAGTGGACCTTGCAAATAGAATAGTTAACTCATTTAGGTTAGATTTAGTTCCTTTAAAAAAGGAAGACCTGCAAGAATACTATAAATTATATTCTGATGCCCAAGTTGTTGAAAAATATTGTAGAGGCGAACCTAGATCTCCTGAGGAGATAGATGAGTTACTTTCTCCATATTTTCATGATGATGAACCAAGCTACTTTAGTATATTTAAAAAAGGATCCTCACATTTTATGGGAACAATAGTTTTAACTAGTAAAAATCAAAAACCGGGGGATTTTGTATTGGGATATTTACTCCACACTAAATATTGGGGAATAATTATGCAAAAGAAGCTTTATACTCATTATTATTTTGTCTTTTTCCTATTATAAGAAAAGAGGCCTTAACTATTTCTGCGACCACTAGATCAGACAATCCTGCATCTAAATATATTTTAGAAAGCTTTAATTTTAAATATATAGAAGAAAATGAAAAATTTGGTAAAAAACGTTTAGCCTATGAACTTGATACTAAAGAAGTAGTAGAATTTCATAACAATATTGAAATATTGGATATTGATCCATTAAAAAAAATTTAGGAATTATTTTTCTTACATCTTCTGATTTAATAGAAAATTCGCACTTGTACAAATATTTATTAGAAGAAATTATTTCTCCCCTTTTGCCAGATGAAACCTCATATCAAATTGAGCAATTGCTTTCTTATGCTCCACAAGAAAATTCTTATTGGATTACTACTCATTTTGTTTTTACCTCTTTAGGTTACTTTTCTTTATCTAATCATGATCCTAGATATTCTTTTTTTTCTAAATTTTCCTTACCCTTAATCAGTACTTTCGGATATTCCTCTAAATTATTTATATCTGATTTACATAGAAATATGGCTCAGGAAAGGATGAAAAGTAATTTTAATAATAATCTAGAATTCACTTCTGATAGCTTCTTAGATAACTGCTTTTATGAAGTAGCTCTGACTACTACTTCTGGATTTATATTTTCCTTACCTGCTGCCTTATCTTTTGCACCTTTTGGTTTATCCTATTCTGCTTTTTCTACTATTTCCTCTTTTACTTCTTCTGCCGTCTCTTGCGCCTCCTCAAATAAACTTTTTATTTCTCCCAGTGATAAATCCTATTCTGCTAAGCTTATTCCTTATTTAGTTGATTCTGTTGTTGCTTTTTCTACCTTTTACTCTTTTTCTTTTCATTCTATCCATTCTTTAACTGAAGTTGCTCTTAATATTAAAAAAACTGCTCTCGTTGTTTCTTCTGTTGTTTCTGTTGATCATATTACTAAATCCATCATTGAACTTTCTCCTGATGAACCCTTCAAATACCTAGACTCTTTTTTTGGGTTTGTGAGTAATATTGATTCTAATAATCCCGAGCTATAGTTTTCCATTTCTTTATTATTTTGTATGTTACTCGCAATATAATCTTTTGTTCTTATTTTTTCTTCTATATCTCTTAATATTCTTATTTTGTCTTTAACATCAGTTATCTCTTCTATTTCTCTTGTTCTTTCTCTCATTTTTTTTCTAATATCTAATTTAGTAGATCCTAGATATTTCTTCATTACATAACTTTCATACAAATTTTCTTTCATCCCATTATACTCTTCTCTTTCCAAGATATAACTCTTTGGTACTTGTTTTATAATGTTTTTTAATATCCCATAACTATCATCTTCTGTAATACTTGCATCCTTAACATATTTTCTAAATTCCTCTCTTTCTTTCTTATCATTTATTTTTATTTTCATATATTCCGATATTTTTTTATCCATTTTATTTATTATTTCTTCTTTCTTTTCTTCTATGTTTTTTGATATATTATTCATATCCAATTCTCTATCTCCCACTCCATACTCCCCATTTTGGATTTTTTCTATTGTATCTCCCTTAATTAACCATAAAAAGACTGCTTTAAAGTTGTTCCTTGTTTTCTTCTCTCCCATTAAGAACTGGCTGCTATTGACTAGTAATGCATATTCTCTCCATTTATCTAAATCTTTTTTAAATAATGTCTTGTAGAGTTTAACTAAGGTTTGATCGTTCTTCTTATTGCTATAAGCTTTGATTGGGTTTACTGAGTATTCAAATACTTTATTCCATATATAGAGCATTTGATTTGATATTTCTTTTTCTTTGGGATTTATTTTAATTTCTTCTATCTTTTTCTTTGGAATGTTATCTAAGTTTATTTTAGATTGTTTATAAGAAGATTTATTTGTATAGTTATTCTTTGTTATTATGATCTGTTCATTTTGAACAAATCGATTTGCTCTTTTATTTATAGTGGGGTAGGCGCTATTTTGAGTGCTTTTAAATTTTATAACAGAAGAAGATTTGTTTACTTTATCAATAGCATTATTAGTTAATTTTTTTAGTTTATTAAAATTAACAGAATACCATTTAGTATGATTCCATTTATGAGCAGTTATCTTTTTAGAGATTAATATACCAGAATCTTCTAGAGATTTAATAGTCCTTCTTAAAGTAGATAAAGACCAATAAGGAAATTGTTTATGCCAATCCTTTAAAGAATTGTATATCCAAGTGCCTTCTAAACCTGCTATTTCTCTCCCACATTTAGATGCCCAGTACAAAACCTGGTTTAATAAAATTGACTCATTCAAAGTAAGTAAGGAGGTCACTTTTTTATCGAAAATAGCAAGTGATTTTATATCTTTTGTATTATCAAGTTTTTGCATAGCAAATTATACCACAATTTATATTGAAAATTATGACATTTACGATATAATGCATATATACGGTAGTTAATTCGCAATACAAACGTAAATGACAATAAGAAGAGCTGGCAGGCTCTTCTTATAGTTTACTCAAGTAAACTTTTTAAATTTAATGTTACATCTTTTAAGTCATCTTTGTTTAATTTTTTGTTAATTGTAATATTAGTAGTCCTATCTAAATACTTTATTTTAAATAACTTTTCTCCTAAGTGATTGGTCACTATTTCTTCCAGGTTTTTAATATTATCTGTTTGGCATGATTGTAATAATTTTAGATAAACTGTTCTAGGTTTATATTGTTTTGGCACTAATAATTTTGGCGGTTTGTAACATAAGTGCTTCGTTATTTTTATCCTTAGATAGCAATCTTAAATTATACCCCCATTTTTTGTTTGAGATTAATGGGGTCATTAAATAACTTAATTATTTCAGGATTAAGTTCAGAAAGTGATATAAGTTGGCTAAACCAAGATTTTTTTATTCCTGTAAGTTCTTGTATCTCTTTATAATTTTTATATATACCGCATTCAACCCACTTTTTATAATCAATAGCTCTTTCGTATGGGCTAATATCAAGTCTTTCTCTGTTTTCTGCATCCATTATTAATAAAGCTTCTTTATCATCAACATCTATTATGGCTAAAAGGATAGGTATGTTTAGTTTATTACATACATATAACCTTCTTATGCCGCAGATAATTTCATATTTATTGTTAATTCTTCTAGCAATTGCAGGTATTTTTTGACCGCTATATTTTATGTTACTTATAAGTTCTGCACAAGTGCTATCATTAACATATCGTTGTATACGATTAGCATATTTCCATGGAAAGCAATCCTTAGTGGGAACTTTTTTTATTTGATAAGGCGAATCACTATTTAAAATAATCTTTTCATGATGCGAATCATTAAAATTCTCTTTATTAATTGCATCAAGTAATTTAGTAACAGCTGCTCTTGGTTTTGATGGTTTAGATTTCATTTTTGTTTAGTTCCCAATATTTTTTTATTAAATTTTCAATTTCCAAGTTCACATCGTCAAATGCAATTTTTACCCTATCCAATGTTTTTTTAGATACTATGGATTGATCTATTTCATATATTGTCTTCATATTTGTATCTGCCTTTTTGATGGCTTCACTTGTAGGAATGAAAGACATGCAAATATAATCCGAATAAATTTTTCTATAGACACTTAATAATGTCTGAGAATTTTCTGTTTTATCAAATTTTGTCACTAAAATTTTTGCAAAAGAGTAATTTTTATTTCCGAATTTCGTTAAAATATCATTTAGCATCCCAAAAAATTGTATAGTACTTGAAAACTCTACTACTGATGCAGGCATAGGAATTATTATTCCATCAGAGGCATATAGTGCATTAGTTGATATCATACCTAAACTAGGAGGACAATCAATTACTATAACATCATATTCCTTCTTTAAGTTTGAGATATTTGTCTTAAGTATGTTATAAAAATTAAAGCTATTATCTTGATGATGCTTAATTGGTAAATTAAATTCTACTCCATATAAACTTAAATTTGCTGGTATTATATCTAAATTCGGCCAATGAGTTTTTGTAGTGTGTGTAATTTCTAATTTAATATTATTACTAAGAGCTTGATATAGAGTTTGATCATCATGAACCTCTGTATCTGGTATTAATCCGAAATATTGAGTGCCAGAGCCTTGACTATCACAATCAATAAATAAAACTTTGTATCCTTTTAAAGATAAATATTGTGCTAAATGCACGGAAGTAGTTGTTTTAGCAACACCTCCTTTAAAGTTAGCTACGGATATAACGCAAGCATCAGAATTTTTTGGTTTAGTTGGCAATGTGGAATAAAATCTTCTTAAGTTATTTATATCTTCTAACGTATAAAATCTTCTTCCTGTGTCTATATTGATTTTAGCTTTTGGTACGTTATTTTTTTCTTCTGAATCAATTATTGTCTGTCTAGATTTACCAATTAAAGTAGATGCGTCATTAATACCCCAAGTTTTAAGAGTTTTTGCTTTTTCTGCATTAAAAGCTTGATCTTTAATTATCTTTAATGCTTTCTCACCATTTATTTCTAGCGTTTTAAATAAATTACTCATTTGTTGTAAATAATTGAAACTTTACTAGAATCTACAGTAATCTATTTTTTTTGTAAAGTTAAAAAATAACTGGGCAGTATATTATATGTGTAACCACAGTTAATTGATACCATGAAGTATTAGTTGTAAATCACGATTATTTAGTAAAGGTAAGGTTATTTTAAAGTATTTTGCTATTTAGTGATGAATAATATGAAAGTATTTTCACAGATAGTTTAAAATATTTCAATATTACGAATAATAAATCTTCTGTAGGGTGGGGCGGTACAAAGAAATTAAAACTTTTTTGTACTCATGAGAATTATTTATTTGCAGTACAGATAAGTTTTTATTTTGGCTTTAGCGTACCATCAGTATAAAATAATGTTTACTAGATTTTTTTGTATTTTATCAATATTGATGTAAATGCCATAAACTAAATTATTTTATAATATAATGGTAATATTTAAACTTACAAATACAGGTACTCGTCAAATAATAGGTAATATGAATAATCTTGTGTACCTTTACAAACCTCAGTTGAGGTTTTACAAACATATTATGGAGTATGACCACGAAATAAACAAGATTATAATAAAAGCTAACAACATGCCGTAGAGAAATTTAAAATGGTTAAGTTTTACAGAAGCCTTATTTAAGATTATAGAAACGTAACTGCTAAATTTTTTGCTCATTAATTTTTTCTGAACCCAATTTTGAAAAATGACAGCAAGTGATTAAATGAGCTTTATAAACAAATTAATAAAAAATATATGCTTTAAAATCATTCCAAAAATAGTTCCAATAGACCTGGTGTAAAAATCACTTACAATTTAGGTTTTTAGAACATAATAGTAACATTAGTATTGTATTATTTTATAATATAATATACATATTAAGATAGTCGCGACTAAAATAATATCTACGTAATGAAACGATTATATTTATCTATTGTATTAAAACATTTCCAAGAAAACGAACAAATGTTGTTTTTGGTTGGACCAAGGCAAGTAGGTAAAACTACTATTGCAGTAGAAGCGAAGAAACATTTTACTGAATCTAGTTATTTTACATGGGATTCAGTAAGAGATAGAATTTTGATATTAGAAGGACAACATTTCATAGAGAAAATTCACCCAATTAATAAAATAAGAAATAATAAACCTTTAATAATTTTTGATGAAATACATAAATATCGTGATTGGAAAAATTGGCTAAAAGGTTTTTATGATTTATATCAATCATATTTTCACATTTTAGTAACAGGAAGCACAAGATTAGATGTATATAAAATTGGGAGTGATAGTCTTATGGGGAGATATTTTTTATGTAGAGTGCATCCTTTATCAGTAAGAGAAATTATAGACCAAAGTATAGGAAAGCAAGATATTAATGAGCCTAAAGAATTAGATCGACAACAATTTAATCATTTATTTGAATTTGGTGGATTCCCGCAAGTATTTTTAAAAAGTAATCAACAATTTTCGCATAAATGGCACACATTAAGAAATAAATTATTATTTTACGAAGATATAAAAGATGTGGCTAATATTCAAGAAGTAGGACAAATGGAAGTATTAGCAGAATTACTTAAAGAACAAATTGGACAATTAGTGAACCGTACTTCTCTTGCAAAAAAAATTCGTGTGTCGGTTCCTACAATATCAAGGTGGTTAGAAACATTAGAAAGATTTTATTATTGTTTTAGTATTACTCCATGGCATAAAAATGTTTCACGAAGTTTAATCAAAGAACCAAAAATATATTTATGGGATTGGTCTATAATATCAGATATAGGCAAGCGTTTTGAAAATTACATAGCAACACATTTATTAAAAAGCATAGATTTGTGGAATGACTTAGGGGTTGGAAAATACGGGTTGTATTATTTAAGAAATAAAGACAAGAGGGAGGTGGATTTTTTAGTTACTAAAAATGATAAACCATGGATATTAGTAGAAGTAAAAAATTCTGCAAATAATAGTTTATCAAAAAATCTGATATTTTTTAAAAAAAGAACTTAATGCTCCTTATGCGTTTCAAGGTATTAAATACAGAGGAATATGTTAAAACCTCATGTTTCGTTAAAGAAGGAATATGGATGGTTCCTGTAAAAACATTTTTATCACAATTGGTATAAAGGTATGAAATTTGGATAGCAAGGGTATCGAAAAATGAACAAAGTTTAGATGTACAAATAAAAAAATTAGAAGAAAGGGGATGTGAAGAAATTTATCAAGAAAAAATATCAGGAGCAAAAGATAATAGGTCCCAATTAAATTTGTTATTAGGTAAATTAAGAAAAGGAGATACTATATGTGTGGTTCGTCTTGATCGACTAGGTAGAAGAATGTCAAAGTTGATTGAGATGATAATGATTTTAAAGAGAAGGGTATAGAATTTATGTCATTGGAAAATAATATAGACACAACAAGCCCAATGGGAATGTTACTATTTAGCATATGTGCAGCATTTGCACAAATGGAAAGGGAATTAATAGCAGAACGAGTAAAAGCAGGGTTGGAATCAGCAAAAAAGAGGGAAGAAGGGGAGGGCGTCCTAAAGCACTTACAGATGAAAAGAAGAAGAAATTAAAATCATTATTAGAAACAAAAAAATTCTCAGTAAGCCAAATATGTGAAATGGCAGGGATAAATCGTTCAGTATATTATAGATCAATATCTAATGAATAAAGCACCCTCATACATATTGAAGCATGTTTTTGGATATGACGAATTTAGAGGAGAGCAGGAAGCAATAATTAATAATGTAATAAATGGAGAAAATACTTTTGTACTAATGCCAACGGGTGGAGGAAAATCGCTATGTTATCAAATTCCAGCTTTAGCATTAGAAGGTTTAGCAATTGTAATCTCACCACTAATAGCGTTAATGCAAGATCAAGTAAGTGCCCTCAGATTATCAGGTGTAAAAGTAGCAACTATAAATTCAAATATTAGCAGAAAAGATGTATGGCAAATAAAAGATGTCATGAAAAATAATAAATTGGATTTACTTTATGTAGCACCAGAAAGATTACTAATGGAAGAGTTTTTAGAATTGCTAGCTTCAATACCAATCTCATTATTTGCAATAGATGAAGCGCATTGTGTCTCTCAATGGGGACATGACTTTAGACCAGAGTATATAGCATTAGGTAAATTAGCAGATAAATTCCCAAAAGTGCCACGCATAGCATTGACAGCAACTGCAGATGCGCCTACCAGAAAAGACATAATACAAAAATTACGATTAGAAAATGGCAAAACATTTGTAGCAGGTTTTGACCGTCCAAACATAAATTATTCAATAACAATAGCCCAAAATCCTAAAAAGCAGCTTTTGGAATTTATTAAAAAAAATCACAATAACGAAACTGGAATAGTATATTGTTTATCTCGTAAAAAAACTGAAGAGGTAACGGATTATCTAAAAAAAGAAGGTTTAAATACTTTGATGTATCATGCAGGTATGGGATCGGGAGAAAGATCAGAAAACCTAAAAAGATTCCTTGAAGAGGAAAAACCATAATGGTTGCAACAGTGGCTTTTGGAATGGGGATAGACAAACCAGATGTAAGATTTGTGGTTCATGTGAATATACCCAAAAACATAGAAAGTTATTATCAAGAAACGGGGAGGGCAGGCAGAGATGGATTACCTTCAAATGCTGTAATGTTTTATGGTCTAGGAGATATAGCAATTCAGAGAAGTTTTATAGAAAATTCTAATGCTCCAGAAAATCAAAAAAGGATAGAGCGACAAAAATTAAATTATTTACTAGGGTTATGTGAAGCTACATCTTGTAGAAGGCAGATATTGCTAGAATATTTTGGAGACAGATGTGAGCCATGCAATAATTGCGATACCTGCATCAATAAGCCAGAGACCTTTGATGGTACAATTCTAGCACAAAAAGCAATCTCATGTGTTTATAGAACTAATCAAATGTTTGGGATAATGTATCTTATAGATGTATTAATGGGAGTTGATAATCAAAGAATCAAAAACTTTCGCCATAATAAAATCAGCGTGTATGGAATAGGTAAGGAATTCAGTAAACAAGAATGGCTAAATATTTTTAGGCAATTAGTATCTAGAAATTTACTTATGGTAGATATGATAGGACATGGTGCCCTTAAGATCACTGATCGAGGTATGCAATTTTTAAAAGAAAATATAGAATTAGGACAATATACTAAGAGAGTTAAAATTAAAATAAAGGAAGAATATAAGCCAGCTATTCAGGATCAAACAAAATTACTAAAAATAGAAACACAAAAAGAAAAAGATTTATTAGCGTTATTAAAATCAAAAAGATTAGAAATAGCAAAAGCACAGAAGTTCCGCCTTATGTAGTATTTCATGATAAGACATTGGTAGAAATGATTAAAACAAAACCCAGGTCAATTGATGAGATGTCTGAAATAACGGGATTGGTGAAGCTAAAATTAAGCGTTATGGTCAAGTATTTTTAAATATACTATTATCTCATTTTAATTAATATAAATAGATTAGCCCTACACAAAGAAAATGATTAACTCTTTCCTTAGCGTCACTTTTCGTTCCACTGATTGTCATGCCCATAATAAAGCCTTCCCCCGAACAAATTAACTAAGTTTAGGTAACCAGGAAGAAGTTCCCATTCCAAATGATACTTCAGAATAATGCGGCATCTCCTTATATTCATTTATAAGTATTAAGTTTGCTACAAACTATACAACATGACTATTATAGTGGACTGAAAAATCAAGACAAATTTTGAGAATTTTACTTCCTATTATTAAGCAGCATTTTTCAATGCTCTAAATAAACATTCATGGGCTTTTTATAGTCAATGCTAGAATGAAATCTTTTGTTATTGTATTTATTAACATATTCACTAATTACCTCCTTCAGTTCTAAAATATTATTAAATTCATTTATAAAAATACAATTGTATTTTAAAGTTCTAAAAAATCTCTCAATCGCAATATTATCAATACTCCTACCTTTACCATTCATAGAAATTTTAACACCATGTGTTTTTAATATATTAATATGTTCTGAGCCTGTATATTGGCTTCCTTGGTCACTATTAAATATTAGTGGCGCTGGATATTTAGCAAGAGCCTCCTGTAAAATAGTAGTAACTAAGATAAAATCCATGCAATTCGAAAGCTTATAGCTTAGAATAGCTTTACTGTGCCAATCAATAATTGCTGCCATATACATAAAACCATTTGGTGTCCGAACTAGGTTATATCTCCACTCCACACCTCATTAGAGCTAGGTACGTATACGGATCTATTGCCATTCGATGATTTCCAATAAGGCTCAAGAAGGTATGGGTATATTTATGTAATTTATTACCTATAGAAATATTCTTCTTTTTCTTAGGAATATTGCTTCTAGGCCCATGATATTCATATATTTTAGAGTTCTATCTCTACCGATATTGACCCCGTCTTCTATTAAATGATAGATATATGTAGCGATAGCCATAATCTGGATTTGCTGTGTATATCTCATCTATTCTATCTATAATTCTTTTATTATATATGCTCATTATTTTGCTTATAATACATCATAGATCTGCTTATCTTGAGTAATTCGCATTGTCTTGCCATTGATATTTTGTCCAGCTTGGAATCGACAAGATCCCTTTTATTTGGTATATCCAAGCTGTTTAGCTTTCCCACAGCCCAGTCCCTCTCTACTGTAGCTTTGCCTAATGCTTTAGCTAATTCATCATTTTCTGCTTTTAACTCTTTTATCTCACTTTTATATTCGCTCACTACTTTGCTGGCTCAAATGCTAATGATGCATTTTCCAAGAATGCTTTTTCCAATTTTGTATTGTCTTGCCTGTTATCTCATATTTTTTCGATATAATTGCGCTATTGTCAACTCTGATTCCATCAATTATAGCACTATTTTTGTTTTTTGTTCAGCGCTAAAATTTCTTTTTTCTTTTTTACTCATACTTCTTATTTTTTATTTATATTTTTATATCTTTTAGGAAATAAAACTACTCTTTTTGTTGTCTGATTTTTTCAGTCCACTATATATTTTAGAAGATAGAGGTGCTTACAAAATTATTATTAATAAAAATTATAGGGAGTTATGGTAGATAATTTCCAAGGACAGGAAGCTCCAATAGTTATAATTTCTATGGTTACATCAAGTGCAAAATATTTACAAAGAAATATAGTCTTTACAGTAAAAATAGACTCAATGTTGCAATATCAAGAGCACAATGTTTGGCAATTTATTATTGGTAATCCAAAGTTATTAGAAGTATCTTGTAGAAGCATTGAGCAAATTGAAATGGTTTAAAGTTTTTTTTGTAGGGCTTACTTAGAAAGTTAGGTGAGCCAACTTACAGCTGTAGCTGGTTCAGTTTACAAATTCACAATTTGATAAATATTACTGGATTAATTTATACTTAACTTGTAATATGGGAATACTATTCCTAATATAAGAGGTCAAATGATTAAACGTCTATTATTAAACTTAATAAGTGAATCTTTTGAAGCAACGCCTATATGTGCTTTATTAGGGCCTAGGCAATGTGAAAAACTACTTTAGCTAAAGTTTATACTAATATACGTAAAGATGAAGATGTACACTTTTTTGATCTTGAAGACCCTCTTGATTTAGCAAGACTCGATAATCCTAAAATAGCATTTGAATCTTTAAAGGGTATTATAGTGATTGATGAAATACAATTACGTCCTAATTTATTTTCGGTATTGAGAGTTATTGTAGATAATACAAATATTAAATTTTTAATATTGGGAAGTGCTTCTCAAGAATTAATTCAGCAATCATCAGAAACATTAGCTGGAAGAATTTCTTATTTGGAGATGTCTCCTTTTTCATTGCAGGAAGTAGATGATATTCAAAAATTATGGCTTCGTGGAGGATTTCCTAAATCATATTTATCAAGCACAGATAAAATAAGTATGAACTGGAGAAAAGCTTATGTTAGAACATTTCTCGAAAAAGATATTCCAAGTTTTGGATTTAATATTTCACCACATGTTATAAGAAGGTTTTGGATGATGTTAACTCATTATCATGGCCAAGTATTTAATGCGTCAGAAATAGGACGTTCTATAGAAGTGACAAATAAAACGGCAAGCAGATATTTAGATATTTTAGCAGGAACTTTTATGGTGCGAAGACTTCAGCCATGGCATGAAAACATCAGTAAAAGACAGGTGAAATCTCCAAAAATATATTTTAGAGATAGTGGAATATTACATGCCTTATTAGGCATAGAAAATAAAGAAAATCTATACACTAATCCAAAATTAGGCATTTCCTGGGAAGGATTCGCTGTAGAAGAAATTATTAGGTTTTTAAGGGCTGATGATGAAGATTGTTATTTTTGGTCTACACAATCTGGAGCAGAACTTGATTTATTAATTATAAAAAATGGAGTCAAGCATGGATTTGAATTTAAATTTACAGATAATCCAAAAATTACAAAATCAATGCATATTGCAATGCAAGATTTAAAATTAGATAATCTTACAATAATAGTACCCCATAAAGTAAGTTCTAAAATAAGTGAGAACATTAGCATGTATGGAGTACAAGATTTTATAAATACATATAAAGAAATATGAAATCTTATGTAAATTATAGAATAAAAAGGATAGGGCGGGTATTAAAATGATTGTTTATGAAATGACTTGATAAGTTTTCTATGATTTTAACATATTATATATAGTATTATTATACTCAACTTCCCTCTTCTTAGGTTTTAAAGAAATTTTTTTATATTAGTTTTTACTTTATCATATAATTCATAAGCTGTTTGAAATTGTAAATATTTTTTAAAAATACTATCTAATTTATTAGAGGATGACTTTGAGGTGCTCATCATATTGGTAGCATTATTCTCTAATAAAGAATTATCACTAGTATAATCATCAATCATCTTAGAGGATTTGTGGCGAGTGGTTTTCATAATGATATGATTGCGTATACCGCAGCTAACCGCAGTAGTAACAAAACCACGCCTTAAAGAATGTCCTGCAATTTTAGATGTATCAAAATCAATTTTTGTTGAGTGTTTTTTAACAATTCTTGCAACATCAATGCAGGAGAGTCTGATACCTGTAACTTTATCTGCTTTATTTACAGAGCAGAATACCGCTTCATTGTTATTAATTTTTTGCCAAGCTTTTAGATGTTTTATCGGACACAAAATATTTTTCTTTTGAGTATAGCTATTTTTTGACCTTCACCAAATTTATCAGTTTTACTTTGTCTAATGGTTATAATTATTCCTTCTTTGATAAAGGAAATATCTTCCCAATTTAGTTTCACAATTTCAGACCTGCGCATAGCAGAGAACCAACCAAATGTAAGAAGAGCCCTATCTCTAATTCCCATATGAGTATTTTTAGGAATATGTTGTAATATATCTTCTAGATCTTTAAGTAGAATTGGCTCCTTACCTTGTTTTGCAATACCTATTTTTCTTCTAATTCCTTGCCATACAATTTTAAATTCTTTGTCTTGGAGGTTGATATGAATATTTTTTGTTTCACAATATTTATAAATAGCACTAATTTTTCTTTGAATTGTTGAGGCTTTGTAATTTTTTTCGGCAAGGAATGTTATATAGGTAATTAATGTGTTATGAGTGATATCGAGAGGGTTAATATATAGAGATTCACACCAAATACAGAAATTTTTCCAATCACTCTGGTAGTTTTTTATAGTGTTTTTTGCAAAAGCATGACGTGCATAATCTTTTGCTTTTTTTTGTAAATTTGCAACAATTATAGAATCTTTATAGTTACTAGTAATTGTGAGATTATTCATAATTTTATTATAGTGTTCTATAAATCCAATTATAGAACACTATTTTCTACATAACAATTTTTGTTTTTATTAAAATTGTTGTCTTTTCAAAAAGTGGTTTTAGGAAATTTAAGGTATAATAATTTAAAATTTTTAAAATAGTAGAAAATTTCTCTTCCATAAATGCGATTTAAGCTATCAGTTTTTAGAAATACATATAAATCTATATCAAAACAATAAAAACGCTTTAAAAGTAATTTATTTGCCATTTTTTAGCTCGGCCTTCTGTTTTTATAATATATAGTCATTTTTACTCTGACTCGTTGGGGTAACTTCAGACCTTCTAATATCTTTCATCTTATTCCTAATTTTATTTATATGATGTTATTTTTATAGTCCAAGTTTTTTCTACCATTCATCTATTTAGAATTCATGTGATTATTTAATTTCCCCCCATCCTAGTTTTGCGCATCCATATCTCCTTTATTAATATAATTAGATATTTCATTATTACATAACTCACTATCATTAGATTCTACTGTTTGATGATCTATTATTTCAGCATAGCTATCTAATATATACCCATGCATGTAGCATCCTTCTTTATTAACACTCATTATTCTTATCATTGTTGCTACATCAGATTCTTTACTCTTATCAGTTACTTTATTTACTAGGTACTCATCCAATCTATCATCTAAACTCCTATTATCTGATACAAAGAATGACTTGCCGTAATCAATAGTATTTTCAATAATACTTAACTCTTTTTCTGCTTTTTCTTTTATATACTCTTCCGTTATAATCTCTTGTTTTATAGATTGCGGTATTATCCAGCTCTTTGATTCTTCTATTTCCTTAGTTATGATATTAATCAGCTCTTCATTATTAGATAAATTTATCAATACTTCCTCTAACTTTGATTTATGCTCTCTATTCCAATAATAAAGAACATTTTTGTTATTATCTTTAGAATAATTGTTTTCAGAATCAATTAGTATATCTGCTACTGTTTCATCTAATCCCATCATCATAGGTAAATGTAATTTGTTATTTGTAATATCTGCAATATCTAAATCTTTTCTTGTACATTTTATACTTTCATATATTTTATTTTTCTCATTTTCTTTACTCATCCTATTGCAATACGATTGTTCTTCACTAGTTTGGCCTGTTAGTTGCTTATATGGCGATATTTCCGTAATTGTTACTTCCTCACCTTCTTTTTCTACTATCATCCTTCTTACTTCTTCAGTGTGATATTCCTTACTTTCTTCTTCTCTTACTTTATCTTTATTTCTTGCAATTAATACTTCCTCTCCTAGCTCTTTTAAAATTTTTAATACTTCATTATTTACCATGCTATTATATAAACTTGGTAAGTATTGTGATTTCATAATATCTATTGCATTATTAACCATTGTCTCCACTTCATCATAACTTACATCTTTTTTATCAAGTAGCTGTATAATTTCTAACTTAATACTCTCAACCCTTTTTGTTTCACTTATTGCATCATTTACATATCCTACATACTCTTTTAAATAATTTAGCACTCCTCCTCCTTCATTGATTAATTTATCCACCCTCTCTTTTATAAGTTTAGTAGCATCTAAATTATTTATCTGCCTTATAACAACTACTTTGTTTTTATCTTTTAAATATTCTGAAATATCTTCCAAGCTTATTAGATCTGTATCGTCTCTCTCATTATATTCATTTCTTATAATAGCTACTTCTTCTTTCACTCCCGCTTCTTCTAATCTCTGATCTAAACTTATACTTCGTAATATATTTTGTATTACTTCATCATAAATATTATCATTAATTGTTTTCACTAATAGCCTTGTAATAATTTTATTAAATCCTAATATGTTTTCTTGTTGCTTTGCTTGATATAATTGATATAGCCCATAAGCATTATTATACGTATATCTAATCGCATAACATGCTCCAGTTAATGTTGGTGCAAATACCATACCAGCAATTCCAACTATTTGTAATCCCGCTTCTAAAAACTCTCCTTTATAGAAATCATATACTATTGTTATTACATTCAATCCTGCATATGCATGCAATCCATATCCTGGTAAATATTTACTATTTAACATATAATAACTTAAGCCATTTATACCCTGAATACCTGCTTTTTCATAGTCTCCTTTATAGAAATTATATAATGATGTTATTGGTGTTGTTACCATAACAACTGATGCACTAAGTGCATTAGGGGATACCTTATTATACAGTGCAATTCCATCGTATATTGTATTTAAACCATTTTCTATATTTGGTTTCAGATACATTTTAGCTAAATCTATTCCTATATCTGCTTCTTTTGTATATTTTGGCACAGACCTAGTTATAGGTTCTATAACTTTATCCAAAATACTATCCCATAAATGTCTTTTATATGAGACTTCTATAACTACATTATTATTTGCGTTACCTTTAACTTCCTTGAAGCTATTATAAGACTTCATTATTTCTTCAGCTCTATCTTTACTTGCTCCTGATTTTCCATGTTGTTTGTCTGGGTGATATTCTAGTGCAATTTGACGTCCCTCTTTATCACTCCATTTACTCGGGTCTTTTTTAAATATATCTTCTATTCTTTTACTTATACTCTCTGTTTTTCTAAGCTCTTCTATTTTTTCTAAAAATTCTACTTTCGCTTTTTCTAGACTAATCTTACTTTCTACAAACCCTGTTATTTTATCTATTTCTATTCCATATTTATCTTTTATAATTACTTTATGACTCTGATCTATCACGCCCTCTGCTAGTAATTGTTTAACTTCATCTAATTCACTTTTAGAAATTATAAACGAATGCCTTTCTTCAACTACATATCTATCTGCTAATTTATCTCTTAAGCTTTCGGGTAATAAATCTATTATAGCTCTACCTACTTTTATAGGAAGTTGTTCAGCTATAGTTTTTATTTCATGAGTTATACTTTCTATTTTGCCAATAATATTTCTAAAAGATAATCTTTGGTTATTATTAGCATCTAAGTTATACTGTCCTTCTCTCCACCATTATTGTAAGTATCAAATCCAAATTCACTTCTCATTCTCATATCTTCACTTCTACCATTGTTATAAGTATCCGTAATTACTAAAGTAGTTACTGGAACGATACCTTCTTCTGCTCCTCCTGCTATCAAAGCAACTGCAGAGTGCTTTTGCTTATTATTAATAGCTATATCAACTTTTGCTTGCTCACCTATCAAAATAAATTGGCTATCTGACTCTTGACTTGATTCATAATTAGGCTGTACTAATGCTGAACTTCTATCTGATATTTGTTGTATAATATCACCTGTCTCAACCCTATGATATTCATCTTCTTGTATTATTTTTGCTATAACACTATCATCTTGCTCTTGGCCAAGCTTAATGATATACTCATTTAAAGCATGTAATAGTTTCCCAACTCCATTATTACTATGCGCTATGCTAATAACATCATTTACAACTACTCCACCTTGAGATTGTATACTATCATACGTCTCTTCCATTATCATCTTACTACTAGAATCACTATTGGTTAATCTGAAGCTTTGATTAATTTCATTCATAATAGTAATAAATCTTTCCTCATGTGCAACAGGTATCTCTATAATTGGCATTAACGCACCACCTGATAAAGATCCTGTTGTTTCACATGGCGCATCTATCGTTTCACAAATTTTTACAGTCTTATCTATAAACTTTTCTTTATAATTATTCCAGATTTTATCACCAGAGTCTTCAATCTCATATCTGCCACTCTTCACCTGCATTAACTTATGCATTACCTCATCTTCTTGCCATAATTCGTACTCAACAACTGTAATTAAATGGTTGTAATTTAAAGTATTAATTTGCAATACATATGTTTTGTACTCTCGCATTAGAGACAAAGACAATAGTACATTATCAGCACATGATGCTGTATTGATATGTGCATCATATTGAACCCCTGTAAATACTACTGCAATATTAGGATGTGCATTTATCAGATCTGATTTAAGTATTGAATCTGATCTTTCTCTTTCTGAATCTATTATCAGATATCTTTTGCTAGGACAAACATTGTATAACAAACCATGTATACTTTTTATGTATCCTGATTGATGTGCACTTATTACTTGCATACTAACATGAATAGATCTTTTATTCATACCAATAGCAGTACAACCGCTATTTTCTACTCCTTTATACTCTACATCCAAATCATTTGAGTTTTTACTAGCACATAAACCGTTTGTTTCATCATTCTCACTGTAACATATTTCAACATCATATTCTTTTAAGAGATCTAATACTTCTTTATCATCATTTTCTATTGCACATCGAAGAATATTTTGATGTTGAGCTGGATAAGCTGTTTCAAGCCATGAATTAACATACTCTGATTTTACACTTGCTTCTTCAAGTATTTCTAGAACACCAGCAATTCGATCTGGGTCATTTAAAATGTAATCTTTTAAATTATCAATTCTTTCTATATCTCGATTTTCTACAGTATATTTAAGCTCACTTTCTTCATCAGTATAAGCAAATCCAGGCAAGTCTGCTCCTAAATTTTTCCATAATTCAGCTCGATGTTCAACAAGTGTCATCAGGTCATCGACCTGATCTAATTGGGCTTGTTGCAAATCATAATTATTTTTATATTGATCACTATGTTCTGCCCATACAAAACCATCAGAACAACCAAAATTTAATAATTCAATTAATTCTAAAACAAATTCTTCTAGTTCGTCGCTTTTTTCTTCTCCTGCTATTTCTAATAAATCTGCTACAGTTCTCTCGCTTCCGTCATTAAAAGGAGAAAGCGACAGATCCCCACCATATTCCAACAAAAGCTGAACCATTGGTAAGTTCAAATGAGCAAGAGCAATGTGTAGTGGCGATATCCCCTCATTATTTACAACATTAGAATCAGCACCCTGTTGCAATAATAATTCCATTGATGTTGCATCATCTTCATATGCAGCATTATGAAGTAGTATCTCACCACGATCACTAGATTTTTCTTCTCTTTGTTTTCCACTATAAAAATCACAGTTGTAATCGAAACTACTTTCACTATCTTCTAACTCTTTTTCAAAGTCTTCCTGCCAACCTCTGTAAGCATGTTTAGAAAAATACTCAATTATATCAGGAACATCAGAAGCTTCTAAACTATAAGCTTGCTCGCTTTCATTATATGATTCTTCACTATTAGCAAACCATCCGTCAGGGCAACCATCTTTTATATCTTCACTTTCCATTTCTCCTAGTGGATCAAACTCCTGTATCAATGATCCAGGATCTTCACGCTGAGTCTTTTCATAAATTTCTTTTTTATTTTGGTATCTTTCAAAATTGTAACTAAAACTACCATCTAAATTTCCTCCATTTTTAATAAGATCTTCTGTAATATCCGAATCCTTATCATAACATTCTTCTATATCACCAAAACTCTGCTCAGAATCAATTATATCATCTATATCTGAACTACTTAATATTCTAATTTTTTTATCATCCCATGAAAGAATATTTCTAATATTATCTCTATTAAGTAGTGTTTCTAATTCTCTGGGAAATGAATAAATCAATTCTTTTAATTTTTGCAATTCGTCTAAATTTAAACTTTCTATATATTCATCATCTATTAAGTCTAATAACCCTGCATTTGCGGAAATTTCCGATGAACCTAAAAGTAAAAATTTATTTTTACCTTGGTGATATAGATCTATAAATTTCCTGTCTATTAAAATCTAATAATTTTTAATGTCTTTATTTCATCAACATATTCAATAAAATTCCAGTAATCAAAAACTTCATACTCAATCTTACCTAAACTTACTGCACTATGATCTGTAGAGACTTTTCTTATATTTGTATAAATTGCAGCACTTGTTACTGTAAGACCTGCATCTTTATAAGACTTCCTAATTTGGTGCGCAACTAGAGGTAGTTTTTCAGAAACTTCAGCATGTCTCAAAGCACCATATGCCAAATTATATAGTTCTATCATCAAATCTTTATTGTCTAGTGTAACTATTCTTAAAGTTCCGTATGGATTCATGTCTGCACCTGCTTGTTCATTTTTCAGACCACTATTGACAAGTAGAATTAAGCTGGTATGTCTAAAACAAACTTCAACACTTGTACGAATATTAGCCGTAGTGGCGCTGGTATAATCCAAAATAATTACAGGATATTGTTTTTTATCCATCATTTCTTCTAATGATTGGCCTGAATCTTGATTAGTGGAATCACAATGTGTTAGGTCAAAAAAGAGAACTTCTGCAACTTCTGTATCTTTAGATTTTTTACTAGTAGGTATCTCAAAAAATCCACTAAATGCATTTAAAACTGAGTCTACAGCTTCTTCAGTTTCGTAGTACATAGAATCTGAAGAAGTTTGTAGGAGCTTGGCTTCGTATATTTTGTGATTGATATAATGCAACATAGGTAGCTAAATTTATAGCTCTCATTCCAGTTACTACTATAATTTTTTCTAGAGAACACTGTGGAAGCGACTTTATCAGTTAATTCACCTTCGCAATCACTATCACTACCAACTTCATCTTCAATTTCTTGATACCCACTATTTCTAATAAATTCTAAATTTGTTTCTTCAAGTTTTTGATATAAGCCGATTAGTACTTTAGCTTTTATAACGGACGACAATCTTTCATCTAATTTTTTATTTGATGCTAATGCTAGCCTAATATCTCCTAGTATCTTCCAAAATTCTTTTCTTCCTTAATTAAGGTATTTTCTACCCATTCGTTATTTTTTATAAATGTAAAAAAGCCACCCTCAAGATCAGTGTCTTCGATTTTTAGAGTTACAACTGTTTCATAGCTTATTCTGTTCAATAATATGCGTATAGGAGCTGCCATATCTGGCTTTTCTTGATCTAGCTCTTTTGATATAAGATTTGCTAATAAATCAATATACCAATCTTGTCTTACAAGCTGATGTACAACTTTTCTTCCAGATGAATCACCAACTTTACTTAATACGTCAAAAAAGTGAATCTTTAGACTTCCAGTTTTCGACTTTTTTAGGCTTTATAGCTTTTTTTTGTTTTTGTCGCTCTGTATAGTCATTATTTTTTTTATCATTATAACTAGCAATTTCTGCATTTATAATATTTTAGCTTTTTTGCTTCTATACCTAATGTGAAGCTATGGTCTGATTCCAGTAAAGGCGATAAAAACTTATCCCATAAACTAACTAATCCTTTAACCAAAACCATTGTATATATACTTGGCACAAGACCTACGTTAATTCTAAAGCTATCTCCTGTATCGGAAACACTAGGTATATTATGTCCCAAAACTAGATCGTAAAACTAACTCTACCGGTATGTTTTCTTCCCAAGCTATTTGATTAGTAATTGCAACATAATAGGCAGTAATTAATTTATATAATCCGCCTTTTCTGTTTTATTTTTAATATTTTTAAGTTTTGGAGTTGTTATGCTGACTATAATACAAGGGTAATCATTTTTGTAGTAAGGGACTAAGCCTATTAATTTTGACTTACTATCTCTGGTTTGCAAATCAAAATTTCTTATTGCGTCTTGACATATTTTTCCTTTATATACGAGTATTTCATCGTAAAGATATTGTCTTTCAGGCTCACGGCTTAAAGCAAGTGTTATACCTTTTGGCGTATTAGTATGTAAAATTCCTGCATATTCTTTATTATCAAAAGGGCTACGAAAAGCACCGGTTTTTGCTGCTGTTCCTTCAATATTAATATGAGAATTCCTATAAGCTTTATCTTTTAATTTTGATAATCTATCTGCATTTTCCTCCTCTACTTGTTGAACGAAAGTATGTCCCCCAATACTCTTTATCTTCCATAGCAAAAGCACTGGTATCTTCAAACCGAATCCTATATTCACATCTTGGAAAATAATGTGGATCATTGACTACGTTTTCTTGATCTTCTAAAGATAAGGAACTTAATTTTATTCGCAATTCCTCATCAACATTAGACTCTTCTTTTTTTTTCGCTTTCACTACCATCTTCCACAATTAATTGATCTACAGTTAAAGTTTTTAGAGTTTTTGTAGAATAAATTTTTAATTTTTTTAAATAATCCAAAGCTTCTACAATTTCTTGATCATTTATTGGATTATCATAATCTATTTGCTCTGCTTCTCTCTTATTAAAAATAATTTGCATTACTAATAAAAATTCTTTTTCAGAAAGTTTTTTCAATAGATTAGATTGACTTTTTGAGATATTAGAATGTTCTTTTACATTAGGTTCTGCCTTAATATTCTTTATTATACCAGTAACGATTGCATTTTTTGGGTTAAGTATTAAAGCATTAAAATGATTGCCGCCTGTATACTGTATTTCAATTTCAGATACATCATCATTTCAGAAGATTTAAAGGAATGTTCCTGGCCTGCTAATTTAATTTTAATTAGTAGTAATTTACTTAATATATCTAATTCACTACCGCCACCCCATATAGAGCCATCTTCTATTCCTTGAATATAAGCTTCTATTAATTCTTCATTTACTGCTTCTTCTAAATAAGCCTCTTTATTTGCAGAATGCTTCTTTCGGTATGTGCTATATATTTCGTTTAATGTTGATATAACTTTCCAAATCCTGCAAAGTTTTTTAATTTAATTGTATCAATCAACATATGTCTTTAGTAAATCTTTAACTTCTTCAAAATGCTCCTTATAATATAAGCTTACTAATTTTCTTAGTCCTGATTGATCTGTGATTACTCCTCCTTCTGAAGTTTTATGGTAATTGCCACCATTTGCATCTACATATGTGATAAGCACAGAATTAAACAAGCAGTTGCCATCACCAGGAATATTATATTTAGACTTGCTCATTTCTATGCTTCTTGTGTTATTTAAGCGTACCTTCTATCTATATCGCTAAAGTCTTTAAGATATTCACTCTCAACTAATAAAGACCTACTTTTTCCATTAAATATTAGAATATATAAATTATAGTAAAGATGCTTTTAATTTTTGTCAATAACCTCTCCATCATTAAAATTCAATCTTATATATTTTTATGTATTATTATTTTTTTGATCTACAAAGCCCACATCCCTATAAGCGCTAACTAAAAGTAATAACGAGAAATTTGATTTGTTCGTTTTCTCGATTGTTCTGCAAGATTACTTTCTATATCTCGCCAAAAAAGCACTATATGACTATAATTACAAATATAGACAAATTCTGCATTAGGAATTCTATACACTGCTTATAAAGGTAGATATAACCCGAGCTGCAGCTAAGGATTAATGAATAAATTTTTATCAATAATAGGTTTATCTGATCTAAATTGATAATTTATTAACCCAGCTAAAAGATGGGAAAATGCATTAATGGGAGACCTGTGTCTAGAGTGGATCAGGGTTCTTAGGCACTTCATAGAAGAGAATATTGTTTCTACCAATGACCGCTTTTTAAGCATCAATTTATCCTTAACATGCATTAGGCAGTTTTTCATGTTTTTCTTAATCTTTGTTATCAGAGTTGTACCCTGTTCAAACAAAGTATTGAACAACTTTTTGGAAAGGTATCCCTTATCTCCAACAAGCTTGCAAGAAACATCTTTCAGCATATCTGGAACAGGGGTTCTGTTATCAACGTTACCTGCGTTATAGCAAGTCTGACCACTTCTCCATGAGTGTTGAATAACATATGAAGCCTAAACCCAAAAAACCAACCTGTTGAAGTTCTTCCTTTTGCTGCCATACCTTTAAAAACTTTATGCCTTTTTTCCTTCAGATTATGGCATACTGCCATTGGTGTCGCATCTATAAACATATATTCTGTTATACCTCCTTCCATCGCTTTAAATATGCATAATAAGCAGGGAAATGACCTTTTGATATATCTGATAAAACTATCATAATGAACCATATTTTGGAATAAGTCCTTTCGTTCTGATTTTAGATAGAAGTAATAATGTTTAAAACATGACATGCCTGAGGCGTGATAGCTGATCATTATTGTTATTATTTCTGATAACTTCATTTGCACAGACCTATTCCTCTTTACCATTCCCATCATTAATCAATTGTTTTATATACCATCCTTCAAATCCTTTGCAAAAATCATCCACTTCGCAAAATATTCTGATATAATCTATTTCTGAGAGCATTTTCTTACCATATATATTATTACTAATTATTTTATAATAGGCTTTTGCTCTCTTATCTAACTATTTTCTTAAATGCAGTTCGGGTTAGATATAAGAAGAATTTTTTTTAAGAGTAATACCTCTATTTATAGGGGAATTAATTATTTTTATGATGTAGTCTATAATAATTCATATTTTTATATTTCTTTGATAAAAGGATAATAGGAAAATATAAAGTTATATTATTATTGGATATTAGTAATATTAAGCGTATAATGAATTATACAGTGACAAGATTAAAATAATACTCCTTTTAAACCATATCGTATAACTGATGTTATGCATTGACTATTAGGCTAAGTCATCGTATAAGAGGTAAATTAGGCAGGGTTATCTAACAAAAAACTTATCGCATAATAATTTATGTGGATAATTGGAGTTCTAATTAGTAAATTTTTTAGATGTTAAAATAATTGCATATTATCGCTAAATCATTTCTTATGCGATTAGTCATAAAATTATACAAGCCTTTAACGCAGTGTTACCATTTTTATAAATGGCATGAGAAATGAATTAATTATATAAAATAATGAATAACACTATAAATAAAGGGGTGTTATTTCTTTAAAAACTCCCCCGTAGCTCCCTTTATAAGCACTATACAAAATTCCTAATGCCGCATTCACCTATATTATGCAACATATTATTTGCTCTAATTACAAAAAAGTATTCACATTATACTTATCAGTACTTCACGTGGTGGCAAAAGCACTCATTCTTAACACTGGGCCCTTTTTTGAGATACATGTTGCACAAATACTTAACCCCCCTTATACCACGTAGCAGCTTGATTTTATAAACTGTTAACAATCTCAAATGATATCTTCAATAATAACATGCTCCAATAACTTCTTCTCAGTATTATAACAATAATATTGTTCAACGTCAGTGTCGCCGCTTTCATCATTATTTACAACACCTTTAATCTCCATACAATGCTTATTATAGCTTTGATTATCTAAGGTAATCGCGATATGTTTAGCTTTTAAGTTTTCTGTATCTTCTTTTTTGATATCACCTAGTAGTAATTGATTTGATAGATCGTACTTTTCTTCCAGCAATGGTTTATAGATATAATCATAGAGCTTTTGACCAAACTCTCCTTTTTCTTCTACTAATTTGCTTTTTAAAGCTTCTTTCTCCTCTGCCAGAGCGAGATTGTTAAGTTGAACCTCATATCCTTTGGCTATTTTAGTAAAATCATATAGTTGCTGTAGTGGAGATTCTGACAAAGTTTGCGTTAAGTCTCTATAGGCCATAGTTGATTTAGATGTAGATCCAGCGTCGCTACTTCGCTCTAAGTAGAATGAATAGCTATTAGTAATAGCGTTATAAGCAGTATATGTGGCCATACCGATCCCATAAGCTAAACCAAGCTGCGGTATTGCTGTATATGCTAGTAGACTAGGTAATGCCATGTATGCTATCGTAGTAGATGCTTGCTTTAATGCCTGTGTATACTCTTCTTGATAAGCTAGCTGTAATACGTCAACTGCACTTATTATAGATGAATAACTATTAACCCCATAATACATGCTATATAGGTAAGTAGAGTCAAGAGCCACTTTCTTAGCGTTTACCAGTGTAGGCTCATATATCAATCTGCCTGAGTCAACTACCATATCTAATACCTTAAACCCTATGTTGCTCTTGTGGATTATAGTTTGGATGTTAGGTAGTAATTTAGGTAAAAGATTTTGATATATCTGATCTTTATCTCCTACTTGTTCTTGAAATGCATTTACTGTACGGAAATCTTCGGCCTTACCACCTTTATCTGGGTGAACTACTAGTTTTATATTCTTGAAATCCTTCTTACTCCACTGCAACGGATGTTTTTGTAATAATAATTGAACTGCAAGAATTGCAGATAACTGTATATAAGGTTTATTAATCACAATATTGATAGCTGACAATTCTTCATGGTATACATAATTAATTAATTGCTGCTTGATATAATTATTTTTCATAATTATATCTATTAGAACACCGCCTATATTCATCAAGCCATTACTTAATGTGCTTGTTATTTTATCTGTAAGTGTGTGGATGAAAGTAAAGAAATCAGATCCTTGATCTTGATATAGTCGCCCGGATGAATCATAAGTACCGCTAGCTATTGCTACTAACGTAGTAGAACTTACTACACTAAAATCACCAGATTGTATTGGTAAAATAGTTGGTTCTTGATTAGAGCTCACTTCGTCATCTATTACCAATACTGAATCTCCAAACATAGCAAGTGTCTGTTGTACATTTGCTTGTTTGACGTGATCAAATGTCTCTAAGTACAAATACTGTGTACGTGCTAATAATAGTTCACTAAAATAAGTTTTTGTAGCAAGTGATATCTCAAATCTTACTGCTGCTTGTTGCATAGACATCGCTAAAAAGCTATTAGTATCAGTTGCCGGTCTATCCACCATTAGTGACACTTGATTAGATAAAAACCCTATTAATTTGTTATTTTCTGAGATTTTTAGTGCATATTCTATTGGATCTAATAATGCATTTTCAAGTAATAGTGAATGAACATAGATTGCTGCTTCTTGTGTTGATCTGCTACCCGTCATGTAATATATGAAGTTTTCTATTAGTTCAGAGCCACAGTTGCGGTATCGTTGCTGTTCTACGTATATTTGATCCATAACTATGGAAAAACCCAACTTTTCAAGTTCTAGTTGATTTGCCACTACCAAATTGATTACTTGGTTTTCTGAATCTAAGTATTTGATCGTTATATCTCTTAACTTCCTTTCTATTATTACTCCAACCCAGTGCTTCATTCTTCCAATTGGATCAGCAGGAATTAGCAAAGGTAATACTACTATTTTGTCTAACTCAGAATTTTCTAAAAAGGTTATCACGTTTTGTGAAATTTCTATTTCATTAGAAGTTTCTGTAGGTCGTATAACAAGGAAATCAAAATCTAAATTCTTTAAATCTAATAGTCTCAACTTCAAAAGTTTTTCCAATCTACTCAAAAAATATGCTTCAAAAGCATCGCCAAATAGATAATTATTTACTGAATAAGAGCCTTCCCCACTTACGTCTAGTTTCATATCGTTCGATGGCATTATTCCGCATTCTAGTAAAACCTTTGCCTGATGTAACGTGCGCCCGTTTTCAATATGACATCTTAAGTTATGCAGATATTCAATTTTTATTCTTAGGGGATCAAACAGTGTCTTTTTCCACTCAATAAGTTCAGGTTTTATATATTTAGTGATATACCAATCATTACTATTGAACAGTGATATATCATCTGTGCATGAGAGCTTAGCAATTTCAGATAAAGCTAAGTATATTTTATTTAACTTACTACAATCCTGCAATCTATCTAGTTCATTCGTTAAATCTTCAATCAACATATCACATGATTTTTTGACATAAGGCATGCCAAATCTCTAGAACAGCAACCTTTTACTATGCCTTCATTAACGTATATCCCACAATAGCCAATTACTCTTGAACCAAAATCATAATCCCAGTAACTATTTGCTTTATGCATAGCTGCAAAAAAATTTTCAGCAAATATTCTTTTTACAAAATCTAGATGCCCTGGCTTAAGCTCTTCCAAAAGATGAAAGAAACTTTTTAATTGCTCTAGTTTCTTATGTTCAGAAAATTCATCAAAACGATCTTTGAAATATTTCTCCATCTCTTGAGGAGTTAAATCTGATAATTCGCTTTCAAATTCATAC
>CAXIWF010000142.1:0-12082 GCA_964036045.1 Eutreptiella sp. 'Long Island Sound 2002' | reverse complement strand
GCGGATGTGTTGGCGTTTGTGATGCTTGCTGCAAGTCAACATTTGATGTTGCCAAGGGATCATCATCCACCACATCTGAGCCAGATCGAAATGGATGGCGCATCTACACAAATGTTCTGCAACTTTGCATGACCTTCATCATCACTTGCACTCTCCCCGCCTCCATCTTCCAACATTCCACTGAATAAAGTAGGAATGGTGGTTACAGTGCTCCAAGGATGCACAACGGCAAACTTGTGAGAGCAATGCCATGAGGGATATCCCAACAAGGAGGCGGCTGCCATTTGCGCACTAAATTCCACCTTCTTGTCCAACGAGTTGATGATGCGCTTTAGCAACAAGGCCTCCTTCTCTCCGGGTTGTGCAAACTCCGTGGTGTCCATTTTGTCCACCTCACGAGTCACTTGATCCTGCTAAACACATTGGCAATCCTTACCGGATTCTTGCTACAGTAACCAACAACGTATTTGGCCACAGCAACTAGCACGTCCTCACCTCCGAGGAATTGCACATTTGTGTTTCTAGCATACAGGTAGGCCAAGAGATTGTTGGTTTCAACCACACGTCCATCACAAGGATGTGGCCGCCGCAACTCCCATATGACGAGAACACAGCTTACCTTTCCATCATTGGCATCGAATTCTACTTCCGACTCATACATCCGGATGTTGTGCCTTCCTGAAGGGGTATGATACGCCACAAAGAAATGTGGCCGTGTTTCATTGTACCCTTCTCCTGCTGCACGAGGCAACCCGAAACGGCACCCGCTCTTTCCTCCTGGTGGTTTACCGCAACTAGCAATGAGACACCTGTGGATTTGAATGTGTCCAAAGACCTTGGAGGCAAACTGTTCAATTTCCCGTGCCGCTTCATGGGGGTCGTCCGGCAATGGAGGCAAAAGTTGCTTCTCCTCTAGCATACGTGGGGCTTCAACCTTGTGCTTTAGTCTATGCTCATAATCCCGGTGAATATGGGCATCCAATGCGGCACATATTTGTTGATCCAACACCGTGGCCACAGCTTTCACAAGCTCGCTATTCCCCACAACCATGTCCAACAACCATGGGGGAATGCCACCCCAAAAGAGACCATGGAAATGGAGAGAGCCTCGGCCTTGGCACTCGTAGCATGTGCAATGGGCCACACATGTACCAAATAGACCCTTCTGACGGTTGCACACCGCACGATCTTTCTTGGTTTGCTTGGAACTCGGAAGACCTAGCAAAACCTCCAAGAAAGCCCGCACTTGTCGCTCAAAAATGCGTGCGGCGGCCACAGGATTCTTGGATAACGCTTCAAATCGCCGCGAAACCTCCGGCAATGGAACACGGGCTTGGCGATCACCCATCGACAAACATAAAGACAACTCGTTGTCTATATCATTTGGTGCAACCGTGTAGAAGAGACTTGGAGGCCCAAAGAACAGCATCATACTATTCATCTTCCCCATCACGGCATACCGCTCTGAAGTGCTGAAGGGCACCGCTGCATGGCAAGTCCGGAACAAAGGCATGAATGTGTGCACAAGGTGTTGCGCTTCTTTTCCTTGGGGGTTTGCTTCTGCCTTCTTCAAATCTTCCTCAAGATTGGGCGTGTTGATGGCCGTCTCAAATGCCTTCATTCGATTGGGATTGCCATAAATGGCGTCCCTGACGCTTCGCAACGCTGTGTGGCGGAACTTTTGATTAAAGAGCAGCAAACAAAAGGCGCGGGCTTCAGCAAAGCGATTATCATATTGCAACAACATGTGCCTTGTATCCGCTTCCGAAACTGCACATGGCCGCTTGATACCACTTCCAAACATAAACAACGAGGGAAAGGACAACGTCAAAAGGCGGTCATTGGCCTCAAACTCGTTCATGGCAACTTCTTCTCGTCGAACTATACTGTTACGACGGTCCGCTAGCATCTCCTTGATAGATTGAAGAACCTGTGGCACATCATTCCCATCTCGATTGAATAATGCTCCATCCGACAGCATAAAAGCATCCAATATTACCTCACCATCATCCAAGTCACCTTTTCTTGCTCCTGCAATGTCCGCACCGGATGGCTTTTCGGCTGCAATCACGTCCGGATGATCACCAATGGACATATTGTCAAATACGGCATTTGGAAAATCAACAACTTCAGGTGGTGCAACCTCCAAGATTTCGATGTTGGCATATTCCGGATTGATCACTTTCAAAACTCGCAACCATTGAACCAATCGATCCCATCGCGGTGTGAAGATTCGCTCTACTCGTTCTTTGCAGTGTTGATCACGACACATAGCCTCCGCATCACGGCGCGGTCCCACAAAAATGACCTTTGTACCCACAAGAGCCTCTACATCCGGTAGACGTGCTGCCAACACTTCGGGTCCATCATGCGGTACAGAAATGGCATGTCCTCGAACACCCCATTGCGATGTTGCACCATTCTTGGCACTAACAAGCTTCACGGTGTTTACTGTCGTCCGCACTCGTCGCAACATACGCTCCTCCAAATCCGTTAATTCTGGTAAGTCGCATCGCTCACCAAAATGCTTGCCACTAGCAATGGCATTTGGTGGCACTTGACCTTTCTTCGGATGAAACAAACTCCGATGACATGAATTACACAATTGCACTGCACCATTAGATACAAGATCATGGTGCAACCAATATAGCCTTGTGTCTTGTTCAAAGACCGCGGCATACTTGCGATACTGAATGGGAATCCCATGGTACCATGAAACTTGTTCTGTGTCCAACCTTAAAGAGTCCAACTTGGATACCTCCACTTCCTTCACTTGTTGGAAATCCCTCACTCCGTAGCACCCGCAAGATTGAATGTCCTCGCATACTCCAACTTTTTTGTGCCACTCTTTGGCCAACGCCACCATATCCACGGTGTCCACCTTCTCATCCAGTATAGCTCGCACCAAGGCCTCCAAAGACTCACAACTCTCCAAATCGGCTGCAGGTTGAACTCGAAATCTATCCCTCCCAGTTTGCTCCCAAAACCCTCTCACAGTTGAAGCAAGGGATGTGCCAACCTTTGATCCCGTAAACTCATCAGGTGATGGGCCTGCAACTGATTGCAGCATGGCTTCCTCATCTTCATCCACAACGGATCCGGACGGTTCTATCTCATCGCCTCTCTCCCACATGTGCTGAATGCCTTGCGTCGACTGGCTTGCCAAGGTTTCACGTGCATAATTCAAATCACGTCTAACGGCCCCAGCTTGCCCTGCCTTTTGCTTATCCTCCTTAGCGCCTGCTTGGCCTCCCATTTGCCCCGCCCGCTGCTTGTCCTCCTTAGGGCTAGCCTGCCCTGCCCGCTGCTTGTCCTCTCGGGATGCCACCACACCACCCGCTTGCCCCGCCCGTTGCTTCTTCTCCTTGGAGCCCGCTTGACTTGTCCGCTGCTTGTCCTCTCGGGATGCCACCACACCACCCGCTTGCCCCGCCCGTTGATTCTTCTCCTTGGAGCCCGCTTGCCGTGCCCGTTGCTTGTCCTCCTTGGAGACCGCTTGCCCTGCCCACTGCTTGTCCTCTCGGGATGCCACCACACCACCCGCTTGCCCCGCCCGTTGCTTCTTCTCCTTGGAACCCGCTTGCCCTGCGTGTTTGTCTTCTCGGGATGCCACCACACCACCCACTTTCCCTGCGCGCTTTTTGTCCTGCTTACATTGTGATGCGTTACAGGTGGACCAAACAAAGCCTCGACTCTTCATCGTGTTGTATGTACGATCAAAATTGGTGGTACAACCCCAACATTGCCAACGCATCACACAAATTGAGGTAATGAGGGAGTCGTCTACATGCACGACGTTGTCCACAAGCACCCCCAACCAATCACATCCATATTCCGCCGCAAGTTGATGGCAATGCAACGTGCTGACGGATGGGCGACCGTCTTTTGCTTTCGCATGACCCTCTTTCCCTTGTGGTGGATATTCTTTTGAACACTTGTGCTTTCCCGGACCAAACTTCTTCATGTTATCAAACCGTACATTCTTGGATTCTCCACAAGATGCACAAGTCCACCGCATGACCGCCTTGGCCTTCATGTCTTGGTTGTCTTGGCGTACCCACTTCCATCCCCATAGGCGAGCCACATCATGACAATCTTTGTCGGTCAGTGAAGGCGTAGGCATGTGTCCAAATAAAAAAATCCACACCAAAGGATGGTGACAAAAATAGCAACTAAGTGTCCATAAAGAAACACAAATTGGGAACTAACCACAGCATGGTCAAACATCATAGGTGTTCCTCGTTGGGAAAGTAAAATGGCTTGATTGCAGTGAGAAAGCCTACACGGCAACCAAGGTACCCACATAACAAGCACGTTTTGATGCCACGAGAAAGCCTACATGGCAACAAAGGCACATATGGAGCAAGTGCACTCATCAAACAAACACTTGTGTTCCCTCATCGGACAAAGTCAATATTAGTTTGATTGCCGTGAGGAAGCCTACAGGGCGACCAAGGTACGTACATAACAGCCGCTTGGATGCCACGAGAAAGCCTACATGGCAACAAAGGCACATATGGATTGACCGGTGTTGCGAGCTGCTTGCTCCTACCCGTTATTCACCCCAAATGAACCACGGGAAGACACAGCGTTGCGGAAGATGCCTTCTTCATCACTCATTTGCAATCATTTGATTGTCTAATCGTTGTGCAAGAACACGGCCACCAAGGTACCCACATAAAAAGCACGTTTTGATGCCATGAGAAAGCCTACATGGCAACAAAGGCACATATGGAGCAAGTGCACTCATCAAATAAACACTTGTGTTCCCTCATCGGACAAAGTCAATATTAGTTTGATTGCCGTGAGAAAGCCTACACGGCAACCAAGGAACGTACATAACAATCCGCTTGGATGCCATGAGAAAGCCTACATCGCAACAAAGGCACATATGGATTGACTGGTGTTGCGAGCTGCTTGCTCCTACCGTGTGCGCTCTTGACCACTAACTCAAAAATGCTCATTATTCACCCCAAATGGACCACGGGAAGACACCGCGGTGCGCTAGATGCCTTCTTCATCACTCATTTGCAATCACTTGATTGTCCAATCGTTGTGCAAGAACAACAGCGAGCTGCTTGCTCCTACCCGTTATTCACCCCAAATGAACCACGGGAAGACACAGCGGTGCGGAAGATGCCTACTGGAGAAACCAACTATCGACCAGAGTTTTCAGGACAATTGTCCTGAAAACACCCCAAAAACAGCCATTTTTGGACACTAAATCGGCCGTAAAACGGGCTACACCGCAAGAAACGGCACAAAACCTGTTTCCACTGATGCGTGTTTGCTTCCCGTTCGTTTTGAGCTACTTGGATGCCGGTTTTGAGCCACAAGGTAGCGGCTACTGGACAAACCAACGATCGTCCTGAAATTTCAGGGCGATCGTCCCGAAAACACCCGAAAACAGCCCAAAAACGGCCATTTTTGGACGCCAAATCGGCCGTAGAACGGGCTAGACGGCACGAAAGGCAACGAAACTTGTTTGTGGTGATGCGCCTTGGCTCCCCGGTTGTTGTGAGCTACTTGGATGCCGGTTTTGAGCCACGGTGAGGTCGCAAGGACTTTTTACTCGCCTGCTTGCTTGCAGCTTGCTGCTGCTTACTGCTTGCTGCTTGCCAAAACGTGTTGCTCACCCTTGGCCCCTAAAAGGTGGTGTAAAACCTCGACAGGGTAAACCCAGCTCGGTAATCAAGACTCGAACTAGGACCGAGCTGGGTCCTAGTCTTGCGTAACACATTGGAGATCACCGTTGAGGAAAGACTGCTTGCTTTAGAGATGTGCCTCCATGGTGACAACGATTGTCCTGAAACACGGCTCAAAAACGGCTTGTTTTCACCTCAAAATGGACCACCGCGTGGCACCACGGCGTGGTACACGCCTTATTGAACACCAATTTGCCATCCTTTGATAGCCTCATTGCCATGAAAGAACAACGGCCCTCATCGGAAACACCTGCTTGGCGCAGCGGCGATCGTCCTGAACTTTTAGGACGATCGTCCTGAAAAACAGCCTAAAAAAGGCCATTTTTGGACACTAAATCGCCCGTAGAACGGGCTAGACGGCTCGAAACGCAGCGAAACTTGTTTGTGGTGATGCGCCTTGGCTACTCGGTCGTTTTGAGCCATTTGGATGCCGGTTTTGAGCCACGGTGAGGTCGCAAGGACTTTTGGACCGTGTGTTGCTTGCTTGCTGTTGCTGCTTGCTAAAATGTGTAGCTCACCCTTGGCCCCTAAAAGGTGGTGTAAAACCTCGACAAGGTAAACCCAGCTCGGTAATCAAGACTCGAACTAGGACCGAGCTGGGTCCTAGTCTTGCGTAACGCATTGGAGATCACCGTTGAAGAAAGACCGCTTGCTTTAGAGATGTGCCCCCACGGTCATGACGATCGTCCATAAACACGGCTCAAAAGCGGGTCTTTTTTACCTCAAAATGGACCACCGTGTGGCACCACGGCATCGTACATGCCTTATTGAACACCCATTTGCCATCATTTGATAGCCCGATCGCCATGGAAGAACAACAACCCTCAGTGCAAACGCCCACTGGACACACCGGCGATCGTCCTGAGTTTTCAGGACGATCGTCCTGAAAACAGCCCAAAAACGGCCGTTTTTTGGACACTAAATCGGCCATAGAACGGACTAGACGGCTCGGAACGCAACGAAACTTGGTTGTGGTGACGCGCCTTTGCTCCCCATTCGTTTTGAGCTGCCTGGATGCCTGTTTTGAGCCACGGTGTGGTCGCAAGGACTTTTTACTCGCCTGCTGCTGCTGCTGCTTGCTGCTGCTTGCTGCTGATTGCTAAAACGCGTAGCTCAGCCTTGGACCCTAAAAGGTGGTGTAAAACCTCGACAGGGTAAACCCAGCTCGGTAATCAAGAATCGAACTAGGACCGAGCTGGGTCCTAGTCTTGCACAACGCATACGCAGCGATCGTATGTAATGGATTGTGGTTGTGAGTTCCTCGTTGAGAAATGGTAATCAAATTTGTAACATGTCAAGGCATTTGAAAACACATCATATACATTGACTCCCCAATCACATGGCACGACAATGCTTGTCATGCTTTGTGTGACACGTTTTGTGGCAATCTTGTCATTTGGGGTATAACATGGTCGGGCACACAATGGTACACGGACAATTGGAAAATTAGTACAGTGTCGGGATACAGCCCATAAGGTCACAATGACCTAACTCTACTCCCCCGACTAGAGTAAATCCCCCGGTCTTAGGTGCTACGCTGCTCCGATGGGTTGTTTGTGTACCGGAGGGGGCGCTTCCCATCGGCCAAGAGCATAGCACCCGTTGCCTCCTAGCCTCCGTGCCGTTGGCACACAACCACAAGACTAGGTAAACCTAGATATCTTGAGACATACACATTTTTCATGGTAGAGGTTCTTCCTAAATGTGCTCCATGATATATGATGGTTGCGCCAAACCACATACATGGATAGGAACACTTCCAAACCTCTTGTCCCTACTTGAGAGTTGGTGAAATTGCAACCTATGTTCAGTCGCAAGGGAAAGCCCACTTGCCTATCCGAACATTCCCCCACAAAATCCACGTTGTACAAACGTCCAATCCATGCTTGTTGACTTCACCTAATGCTTTGTTAAGCAGCAAGGGAAAGCCCACTTGCCATTTTTCAAAAGAGTGTATCCATGCTTGTTGACCCCACTTCAATGTTTTGTTCAGCAGCAAGGGAAAAAAATATTTCCATTGGTAACTAGAAATGATTTTGATTGGTGACGGTTGGAATAACGTTGTGAATTGGTTCAAAAATTAGTATTCTTCACCGGAAATGGCATGGGAAAGCCCACATGCCATGGGAAGGGACTATGTTGTTATTATGTGTGCATGCACAAATGCGCATTGGCAAATCAGACATTGGAAAGGCATTCTGTGTTTTCATCAACAATAGCCATGGGGGGAAGCCCATGGGGTGCGAAACGGATTGGCCATATGGTACATATATGTGGTTGCAATTGCTTTGAGGTTGAACTTTGAAATTGAATGCACCACAACCATGTGGCAAGAGAAAGGGCCATGTGCATGGTACCTTAAAAGTCACATGCTTGTACACCTACCAACGTGGTAAGGCACACACGTTGATATGTGTCACAAGATAATGCAAATAATAGCCATTGGTGTATCATGTAGGTTAGCCTCAAGTCATAGGAAATGACATCGACATCCACAAGAGAAAGCCTACATGTGGTCTGTGTGAGGCACTCATATATCAATTTGAAGTTCATGCCCACGCACACATGTGATTGTTGAATCTGATGTAAAACCTGCGAAAAGAAAACGGATTGCCGTGCTCTTCAAAGTAAAATTGGTAATCAAAGCGTAACGTGGTAAACCACATATGCTATTTGTTTGAAAAACCTTCCATACCCACATGAGAAAGCCTACATGTAGGAATGGTAAGGGACAGAGGTGATGAAAATTGGCACATTGGTTGTGCAACCATGTCACCCCGGAAAACAGACCGATGCCCAAAACAAGCTTTTAGGTATGTAGCTATTTTTCAAGGTCTCATATTGGAGCCAAATGAAAACATCCGGCAATCAAATTCCTAACATGGTAAGGCACACATGTTAGTTGTTGACCGGGTACTTCATCCACAAGTACATGAGAATGTGTGGCGTTGTGTGCAGCATTGAATCAATTCCCGTCAACATCAGGAGAAACCCCAGTCGGCATGCTTTTAGGCATGTAGCTGCATTCAAATTCCTAACATGGTAAGGCACACATGTTAGTATTTGATTGGATACCTCATTCACACGCACATGAGAAAGCCTACATGCGCATGTGGCGAAGGACACAAGTGATGAACTGAACTACTCATCATCCGTATCATTGGCTTCACCCAATTTGGGGACCTCGAACATTTTTGGAGCCTTTTTTTTGGAGTTCTCGGGAGTGACGGTCTTTCTTTGTGTTGCGGACATGGCGGGCGCGCGATCCTTTTCCAAACGGGGCCTTTTTGGCGATTTTTCTGTTGAAGTACTTTTCTTTTCGGATGCTCTCTTTTGTGGTGAGTCCTCCTCCTTGCCATCCTCATTGGATGGGAGTTCGAAAGGAACGACTGAAATCTTGGAGCTCGGATTCCCCGGGGTGTTTGGTGTTTGTGGTGATGGTGTGACCGGTGGCACCAGTGTGGGAATGAGATCGTTCATGCATGTTACGGTCATTCCATCTAAGAACGCCTCCAATTCCGGGAATGGAAAATTGGAGCGATGTGCCATGAGCACATCAACTCAGTCATTGGTATTGGTGACGTGTAACATCCGAAAGATAAGATCTTCGAAAATATCATCGTCCAATTCTACATTGGCACATTTTTGCAAGAGCATTGTCACATCAAAATGCCCACCATGTTAGCGCAAAAAGGCATTGATACTACTAGTGGTTGTATGACGGCTGTGCGGGAATTTGGCATGCCATCCAAACAAACGGTCCATTTGTGTTTGCAAGTCACATGCAATGGGGCTGAGTGGTGCACTTGGAGTGGAAAGAAGTGTATTTTTTGCTGCTTCTTCATTAGAGAGAAATTCCAAATGGGAAACGCGATAAATGGATTCCTTGGTCCTTGGATTTTTACGATGCTGAAAAATGATTCGACACCAACGTCCAATGCAGTCCTCTTGCACAAAGGTATCAACAAAGTTGGGTTGTTGAAGTACCTTTTCACCAAATTCATTGGCTGCCATATTGAAAATTTGTTCTCCCACCAAATTGTTGCCATTGAATACCTTTTTACAATAGGGAGTTCCCAATTGCAAGATAGGAAAGTAATGGCTTGTGATTTTTGACTTTTGGTTGCATTTGTAACAAGGGAAATCCTCATTGGGCTTTTTGGTGCCACAATCAACATATGCATTATGAGTTCATTTGTAAAACGCCCATGTCCATATTGCTTCGTTCGGCAGCAAGGGAAAGCCCACTTGCCCACTCTGAACATGCCCCTCTCTTACAAAATCCACCTTGTACAATCGTCCAATCCATGCTTCTTGACTCCGGCCAATGCTTTGTTCAGCAGCAAGGGAAAGCCCACTTGCCCATCTGAACATTCCTTCTTCAAAAGAGTACCACTTGTAAAAAGCCCATATCCATGTTTCTTGACCCCACTTCAAGGCTTTGTTCAGCAGCAAGGGAAAGCCCACTTGCCCACTCCGAACATCCCTTCTTTAAAAGAGTGCAACTTGTAAAACGGCCATCTCCATGTTTGTTGACCCCACGTCAATGCTTTGTTCAGCAGCAAGGGAAAGCCCACTTGCGCACTCTGAACATGCCCCTCTTTTACAAAGTCCGCCTTGTACAATCGTCCAATCCATGCTTCTTGACTGTAGCCAAGGCTTTGTTGAGTAGAAAGGGAAAGCCCACTTGCCCACTCAAAACATCCCCACAAAGTCCAAAATGTGAAACACCCTTCGACCTTTGGCAAGCAACGGCAAATGACTATATTGCTGCCGGCGCCACGGGCTGCGTAGCTCAAGCCATTGCTATTACTTGAGTCCGGTCGGGTGAGGCGAAGCACATACGAAGCTTTTCAATGCAATTTATACTTGTCCTTCAAGAGATTATATGCCTTCAAAAGCAATTGAAAGCGATCCGTGGCCCAAGAGTCTTTAGACTTGTCAGGATGCAGTTGAACACTGAGCTTCAAGTAATGCTTGCGAACATCTTGAGCACTTGTGGCACCCAGTAGAGTTTGAGCCATGGTGACCTTGTCCTTGGACTTCGACAATAGTGATCCAATCTCAACCAATCTGGATCCCGGCACGGCGGAAATGTGGCATGGAACCCAAGGTGTAGGCGGACTATGCATTGATCGGAAGGAAGAAGAAGATGAGGACGATGATTGGATGGGCGTTGCACTTGCTGGGGGTGCGGTGGTTTGTGGCGATAGTGAGCAGGCTTTAGGAGGTGAAGTTGCATGGCATGTTGTTGCCGGTGTTGATGTGGAAGAGCGGTGTCTCCGCTTTGAAGGTGCGGTGGGTGAGATTTCATTGTCACGTACACGTTGCTTTCCTTTCCGTTCTAGTCTTTGTTGTCCTCGTTCATCTGGCAACGTCCGTGCTTCAGAAGCGGCGTTGATGAAAGTGTCTTCATCCAATGCGGGTTGTAGCACAGTGTCAATGATATCCCCTTCCATTTCTTGTCTTTCACGGGCGTGTGTATCCGTACCCGTACATTGCCTTTTGCGGGCTGCTGGAGATGGTGTATTGATTGGTCGTTTGCCACTGGAGTGGGGCTGGACGATGGAATCATGTTGTACATTCTCCTCTTGGATAGCATTGCTGGGATCATGTTTGTAATTTGCTTCATGCAGTCGCCGATGATGTGCAGTGGTGAACACCCGACCACATTGCCTGCCGCAAGGAAATGTTCCTTTTTTAGGGGACTTCTTGGAACCCTTGCGATGCATTCTTTTGTCGTGGCCTCTCATGTCGTAGTCAATATCCCATTCACGGTACATGGCCTTCAACAAGTTGTGAGCATTCTCATAGCTTGTTTTCAACATATATCGAACAACCATGACTTTGGGAACAAGTGACTTCAATCGACCCCGCCAATCTTCCGGTGCCTCTTCATGGTTCCGCAAGCGAATAACACGAAGACCATCACCTGTGCGAACCCGCCTAATGCCCACGTAGAAGGCGTCGTACGTCAACGCAGGTAGGCTCTTGTCATCCACGACCAAGATGATTTTATCCATTGACCTACATTGCACCCCATGATATGTTGATCCAAAGGTCAATCGGAAGGGATGTGCGTGAGTGTACAAAGACCCACCGCCTTTGGTGCGCACAACAATGTACCGATGAATGCTGATCTTGCCATGCACTTGCATACAAGCAATTTAAGACCAGAGAAAGGATTGTCCAACGGCACCCAAGGACGGTTGCATAGCATTGTCCTGCATGCCGATGAAGCGCAAAGTAGAACGCAAGAGATCCGTGATGCGCGTGCTGGTACTGTAGTGATGCTTGAGTTCCCACCATTTTGTGTCACCATTGCCATTGATGCTTTGGGCTTAAGTACAGGTGGAATGCAACATGAGGATGCATCA
>CAXIWF010000141.1:0-24922 GCA_964036045.1 Eutreptiella sp. 'Long Island Sound 2002' | reverse complement strand
GTCATTTTTTGACCCCCCCCCCCACCCCCCCCCCACCCCCCCCCCCCTCCCTCAAAACCTGAAAAAAGTGGGTTTCAAGTGGGGGGGGGTCTGGGGGGGGTCCGGACCAAAAACTCATTGGGGGATGCGATTATTGGACAAAATAATGATTTTACAAGGGGTTAAACTAACAATTCAACCCCTTGGGGTAGGGTACGCGAAAGGCCCCAAAAAGGCCAAAATGGGGGGGTATGTGGCGTTTTCCCCTATATACGCCTGCCTGGCTTTGATCTAACAACCTCTGCGAGGTGATTCTATTGACTTCGGCAAGTCCACCTCGCAGAGAATCGACCCCAAGCCACACACACCCCATTTAGGGTAAAAACTACATAAATACGGCCTAAAAAATGCTTTACATACCTTGGATGGTCATTTTAGGTGATCACAATATCATAAAAACCAGTTTTGAAAACTTCGATTTTTGAGCTGCCCGGGGTGAAAACTGCATAAGCAGGTTGTGTACCAATCCCTTGGGAGCCATCCCCCCCCCCCCTGGACCTAATACCCAAATAAGGTGACAAACACGTAAATACGGCCTAAAACATGCTTTACGTACCTTGGATGGTCATTTTAAGAGGTGACTTTGATTTTTGAAAACTTCGATTTTTGAGCTGCCCAGGTTGAAAAACTGCATAAGCAGGTTGTGTACCAATCCCTTGGGAGACAGCCCCCCCCCCCCCCAACCTAATACCCAAATAGGGTGAAAAACCCGTAAATACGGCTTAAAACATGCTTTACATACCTTGGATGGTCATTTTAAGTGGTCACAATATCGAAAAAATCAGTTTGGAAAACTTCGATTTTTGAGCTGTCCAGAGTGAAAAACCGCATAAGCAGGTTGTGTACCAATCCCTTGGGAGCCCCCCCCCCCCCCCCCGGACCTAATACCCAAAAAGGATGAAAAACACGCAAATACGGCCTAAAATATGCTTTATATACCTTGGATGGTCATTTTAGGTGGTCAGAACATCAAAAAAACAAGTTTCGAAAACTTCGATTTTTGAGCTGCCTGGGGTGAAAAACTGCATAAGCAGGTTGTGTACCTCCCCATTCACTAGGCCATTATTGGTGGAAACAGTCATTTCGCGTCTTTGGCACGGGTTGTGAACGGCTCTCGGCAAGGCTACAGACTGCAAAAAACGTCCTTTGGTATCCTAGTAGGCACATAGTGTCACAACATCCCCACTCGCACACCTCGGGGTGGGTAGCACGGGGTCACCGAGGTCGCCAAAACCGCCAACATCACAAAAATGGCTGAAAAGTGCATAAACTGCATAAGCGCTCGTCCCACTCCGCCCCATACAAACCCTATGGAGTCGGGACCCGGAAACACTTTTTCGGCTCAAAATCGAAAAAAACCAAAAGATTCATGATTTTCAACCCAAAAAAAGGGGGGGTCATTTTTTCGACATTTTTGACCCCCCCCCCACCCCCACCCCCCACCCCCCCCTAAAAAGTGGGTTTCAAGTGGGGGGGGTATGGGGGGGTCCGGACCAAAAACTCATTGGGGGATGCATTTATTGGACAAAATAATGATTTTACAAGGGGTTAAACTAACAATTCAACCCCCTGGGGTAGGGTACGCGAATAGGCCCAAATGGGGGGGTATGTGGCGTTTTCCCCTATATACGCCTGCCTGGCTTTGATCTAACAACCTCTGCGAGGTGATTCTATTGCCTTCGGCAAGTCCACCTCGCAGAGAATCTACCGCGAGCAACACACACCCAAAATAGGGTGGAAACTACATAAATTACCGGCTAAAACATGCTTTACATACCTTGGTTGATCATCTTAGGTGATCACGGTATCAAAAAAACAATTCGATTTTTGAGCTGCCCAGGGTGACAAACTGCATTAGCAGGTTGTGTACCAATCCCTTGGGAGACCCCCCCCCCCCCCCCGGACCTAATACCCAAATCGGGTGAAAAACACGTAAATACGGCCTAAAACATGCTTTACATACCTTGGATGGTCATTTTAGGTGGTCACAATATCACAAAAACAAGTTTCAAAAACTTCCATTTTTGAGCTGTCCGGGGTGAAAAACTGCATAAGCAGGTTGTGTACCAATCCCTTGGGAACCCCCCCCCCCCCCCCGACCTGATACCCAAATAGGGTGAAAAACACTTAAATACGGCCTAAAACATGCTTTCCATAGCTTGGATGGTCATTTTGGGTGGTCACAATATCAAAAAAAAATGTTTCAAAAACTTCCATTTTTGAGCTGTCCGGGGTGAAAAACTGCATAAGCAGGTTGTGCACCCGTCCCTTGGGAGACCCCCCCCCCCCCCCCGACCTAACACCCAAAAAGGGTGAAAAACACGTAAATACGGCCTAAAACATGCTTTACATAGCTTGGATGGTCATTTTAGGTGGTCACAATATCAAAAAAACAAGTTTTCGAAAACTTCGATTTTTGAGCTGTCCGGGGTGAAAAACTGCATTAACAGGTTGTGCACCCGTCCCTTGGGAGACCCCCCCCCCCCCCCGGACCTAACACCCAAATAGGGTGAAAAACACGTAAATGCGGCCTAAAACATGCTTTGCATAGTTTGAAATGTCATTTTGGGTGGTCACAATATCAAAAAAACAAGTTTCGGAAACTTCGATTTTTGAGCTGCCTGGGGTGAAAAACTGCATGAGCAGGTTGTGTACCTCCCCATTCACTAGGCCATTATTGGTGGAAACAGTCATTTCGCGTCTTTGGCACCGGTTGTGAACGGCCATAAGCAACGCTACAGACTGCAAAAAACGTCCTTTCGTATCCTAGTAGGCATATACTGTCACAACATCCCCACTCGCACCCCTCAGGTTGGGTAGCACGGGGTCACCGAGGTCGCCAAAACCGCCAACATAGCAAAAATGGCTGAAAAGTGCATAAACTGCATAAGCGCTCGTCCCACTCCGCCCCATACAAACCCTATGGAGTCGGGACCTCGAAAACTTCGATTTTTGAGCTGCCGAGGTTGAAAAACTGTATAAGCAGGTTGTGTACCAATCCCTTGGGAGACCCCCCCCCCCACCTAATACCCAAATAGGATGAAAAACACGCAAATACAGCCTAAAACATGCTTTACGTACCTTGGATGGTCATTTTAGGTGGTCACAATATCAAAAAAACAGGTTTCAAAAACTTCGATTTTTAAGCTGCTGAGGTTGAAAAACTGCATAAGCAGGTTGTGTACCAATCCCTTGGGAGACCCCCCAACCCAACCCAATACCCAAATAAGGTGAAAAACATGTAAATACGGCCTAAAACATGCTTTACATAGCTTGGATGGTCATTTTAGGTGGTCACAATATCAAAAAAACAAGTTTCGAAAACTTCGATTTTTGAGCAGCCTGGGGTGAAAAACTGCATAAGCAGGTTGTGTACCTCCCCATTCACTAGGCCATTATAGGTGGAAACAGCCATTTCGCGTCTTTGGCACGGGTTGTGAACGGCCCTAAGCAAGGCTAGAGACTGCAAAAAACGTGCTTCCGCATCCTAGTAGGCATATATTGTCACAACATCCCCACTCGCATCCCTCAAAGTGGGTAGCACGGGGTCACCGAGGTCGCCAAAACCGCCAACATAGCAAAAATGGCTGAAAAGTGCATAAACTGCATAAGCGCTCGTCCCACTCCGCCCCATACAAACCCTATGGAGTCGGGACCCGGAAACACTTTTTCGGCTCAAAATCGAAAAAAACCAAAAGATTCGTGATTTTCGACCCAAAAAAAGGGGGGTCATTTTTTGACCCCCCCCCCCACCCCCCCCCCTCCCTCAAAACATCAAAAAAGTGGGTTTCAAGTGGGGGGGGTCTGGGGGGGTCCGGACCAAAATCTCATTGGGGGATGCGTTTATTGGACAAAATAATGATTTTACAAGGGGTTAAACTAACAATTCAACCCCTTGGGGTAGGGTACGCAAATAGGCCCAAAAAGGCCAAAATGGGGGGGTATGTGGCGTTTTCCCCTATATACGCCTGCCTGGCTTTGATCTAACAACCTCTGCGAGGTGATTCTATTGCCTTCGGCAGTGCACCTCGAAGAGAGGTTGACAGTCAGCCAATCAGTCCCCGAGCCAGCAAGCAGGCAGTCAGACAGATACACACAGTTTGGGTTTTTTGTCAGTGGCAGATGCGGCACCAAGCAGCAGGGAGGCCCTGCGTTGCAATACAAGTAGCGGCGGAGTGGAAACGCAGCCGACCGGCATCCGTGTGGTCGGCGGTTCGAACCCCAGTCTGCCCACTTTTGCGCCGCCGCCGGCGGCGGCGCTAAAAGTCAACAGCCCAGGATTCGAACCGACGTCTGCACATCTGGCATCGGCTGCGTTACCATTGGACCGCTGGCCGTGTTACCAGCACCGTGCGTCCCCACTGCTTGTAGCCTATTAAGCAAAAACTTTTGACCCCCACCCCCCACCCCCCCACCCCCCCCTCAAAAAAGTGATATCCAGTTTTAGGGGGTAGAGGCCTCAAAATCAAAAAATCCATTGGGGGATGCTCTTATTGGGCAAAATAATGATTTTACAAGGGGTTGGACATCCAATATCATGCCTTGGGGTATGCTACGCGAATGACCCCAAAAAAGGGGGGTATATGACGCCCGCGCCTGCGCTTGATCTAACAACCTCTCTTCGAGGTGATTCCCCCCCGTATTTTATCCCCCCCTCCGGTAAAAAACGGCCTGTTGCACCGCAAGCTGGCGGACCCCCTCCCACCCGACTCACCCCAATGCCAGCTCCCACGGCATTTTTCTTTGGCAATGTTACGCCATATGTGCACCTTCAAAATTGTCAGTGCGACGTGGGGTCACTTGGAGGTGAGATGTTGGTGTGACTCGACCCCCCCCCCCCCCTAAGCTGCCTGCCCAAAGATCTCCCCAGCGCTTCCCTACCGGCGCCTGCCATCTCTGCAACCCGTAGTCTGTGCCAACGCCATTGCCCTTCTCAGTCTTTCTCGTCATGTCCACATGTGCACCGTGTGCCCACCCCTTTACTAGGGGCGGCGCTTATTCTGTTAGACAGAGGCGTGGAGCAGCGAGAGAAGTGGGGGATTCCCTCACTCACTTGTGTGCACACACGCACATGCACATGCTTAGAGCTGGGGATGGGCAGAAGGCAGGGGGTGGGGGTACTGCGAGGAAGTGCCAAAAATTGCGAAAAATTGCGGGAAAGATTGTGAAAAATTGCGGAAAACCAAAAAATGCATGCTGCGGCATTCTGCGGCATGCCGCGGCTGCACATGCTTGGATGACTGAATGTACCCCTACTTTTTCGGGGTTGCACCACAGAAGTTCAACATTGTGGACCCATCCTGAAATCAAAGTGTACCACCCCCCTATTTTGAGGTCGCTTGTTCTGAATTTGTGGGTGCCACGTCACAGTTTGGGCATATCTTAATCAGTTTTGTAGATTCCTATTGGATGCGTTTTTCGACGTAAAACGGTCATTTTTCTCAAGAAGACCGCAGAATTGCGTGATACAACCATGATATTCGGACTCGTCTACCTCAAAATAGGGTACGGGGTTACCCGACTTCAAAGTTTTAGGCTGCGTTACCCTATTTCCACAAGGGGGTCAAAACGCCCCACTGCAGCCTGTTCCTAAAACATCCCTGTTCTGGGGCGGGGTCATTCCTAGGGTAAAATTTTGAACAAGGGTGACATTACCCCCTATTTTGGGGTAGGTTTTGCCTGATTTTGCACCAAAACCTCCCTAGGATCCCCCTCCCCCCTAAACTTGTTAGGATCCCGGGGAAAAAATCGCCACCCCCCTCCCGGTGAATTCGGACGTCACCACGCGATTGGGCGACCTCAAAATAGAGGGGTGGTTTACTTGCCTTTGAGAGGGGTGGGGGTGGCCGGAACACTCTCCTTGATCTCCGAAAGTGCACCTTCAAATTGGGTGTTGGGGGGGGTCAAGAGGGCAAGGAAGCTCAAGAACGCCGTCCAAATCATCACCATGCGGTTCAATGACCCGCTTCAGAGCGAGGGACAAAATCAGAAGTGGACCACAATTGGGCCCAGTGGCTACATGCATGCATTTTTTGTTTTCAGTAAAATTGGAAAAAAATTCGGCGGTAATTTGTGTACAAAAAAAATTGTCAATACGTGTCTTTTTTTTTTTGCGGTAAACGCATGTACAAAAAAATCGTCAAATCGTGTAATTTTTTTTTGCGGTAAACGCGTGTACAAAAAAAATCGTCAAGCCGTGTAATTTTTTTTTGCGGGAATGCGTGTAACGGGTTTAAACGACTTACCGCAAAAAAAAAATTACACGACGTGACAATTTTTTTGTTACACACATTTACCGCAAAAAAAAAAGTACACAAATTACAACATACACCGTGTGGTGTGCTGGTTACAGATGGCAAGCACATGTCAGCACAACAAAAGCCTCGTCAGTGGTACCATAGGCTCCTTTCAACGCAAACAAAACATAGACACTCAGAATGCCCCCTCCCCCTCCGCCCCTGTAAGAGGTGTGCACGCATGGCCAGGCAGGCGGCCGCGCGCCACCCCCCGCCCCCCGCCAGAACAAGCCATGTAAACAAGTTATTTCCACAAACCCCAAACAGTGCATACACCCGCAAGTACCAACCGGCACAGTGACTCAGCCTTTGTGACAACCCCCCAGTATGCCCCCCCTCCCCCGCAAATCCGTCCCCCCCCCCTGCCCGAGGGGTCGCCAGATATTTGGGGGGTGGGTTGCAGCGGGACCAGGTCCGGGGTGTTTCGGGTGGGGACACCAACCTCCTCATACCACCTGCATTCCCGTGCCCGCTATGGAGTGCAGCCCATCTGACACAGTGTGGTGATGTGGAGTCTCAAAACTGCCCAACCCGAAGGATTGCACGTCTGGTGTACTCCCAACAACACACTGCAACTTAGTCGTCACATCACCAGAGTCATCCTCCCATGCACTGATGCGCCCTCCAAGCCCTCCCAGCCCTCCCTACCCTGCCTACCCTCCGACCGCAGACGTCTCATTGGTATGGCAGGACCTGTTGGATCTAACCCGCGTATAGGAGTGCCCCATGCTCCTGTTGCCATTGTCCTCACCCCAGCTTCCCTCTATCGCCAGCTCCATCTCACTGGGTGCCCGCATACCATTCTTGGATGCTTGCTTATCATGTCAGCCCAGAGGAGACGGCAACGTTGCGGGGGATCTTCAACCCCCTTCGGCGTGTTCGACCTGCTCTTCCTCCTAGCCGTCTGTCCCCTCCCGGCGCCCCCTGCCACGGTGTTTTTTTGTTGAGCGGGGGGGGTGGGGGCAAAGATTTGTGTACCAAAAATGGCCCCACAAGATTTTCCCCTTTGTAAATTTCGTTTTTTCTCACGATGGTCACTTTGGTCTCGGGAGGGGGTTTGGGGGCGAGCCCCCCCCCCCTCCCCTTGCAAGGAGCGGTCACTCGGGTGTTGTGCCCTCCGCCCCCCCCCGTTTACGAGGACAGTCGCACCGCCGCCCGGACCTCTTGACCGGGTGGACCCCAGGGCAGGGAAGCGCTCGGCGCGCCCTGGGGCCCCTCCAACCGCCCGCCCCGTCGCCGTGGGAGGCAGGTCCAGCCTAGAGCAGCACCACCCGTGCCAGCGCAATCCGGGAGTGCGGACCGCCCCTAGTCGTGTGAGGAGCTTGGCCACCGCCTGCCGTTGGCAGTAGTGGGCGACCAGCGGCATGTCAGTAGACCTGGAAGTGGCGCGTCCAGACCGGCAACCCCCCCGGTGGGCTCAGCGTCAGGCTCCCCCAGCCTCCCCGCCGGGGCCTGGAGCACCAGGCGACACACTACCCCACGCGCGCGCACAGCCCCCCACGCACGCCACCACACCCGCAGTGACCGGGGCACGCTAGTATCGTGCCCGGGTTGGTCTCCGACGGCCCGCGGGACACACCCCGCACTAGCGGGTCCCGGCACGGTATCCCGTGCGTCCGTGAGCCTGACCATCCTCCTCTTGGCGCCGCACACCACCTGGGGAACATGGAGCAGGGTCACTAGAACGTGCGGCAGCCAACCACCAACCCCTCAGCGACAAGGAAGGCTGCGGACGACGGTCGCATCGCCGTAGCGCACGCCTCAAGCATCGATACTTGCGACATTCCATATGCCTCCTCCCCCCTGCCCTGCGCCTCCCCCTGCCCTAGCGTCTGCCCCTACTCCCCGACCCCTGTGCCCCTCAGCCCTTACATCAGCCTGTGACCTCGCCCCAGCCAGGCCCCCATGGCCACCGGCCCGCCCACGTTAGTCACCTCACGAAAGTTAGCGAGTGCCCGGTGTTGCCCATAAGGCCCGAACGCGCGACCAGCCTGTCGCCCGTTGTACACGTTGCCCGCATACCTGGTACCGTGTGCCCTGACCCTGAAGTGCCCTGCTGCCCCTGCCATGTGCGCCGCCCCCTGTCACTTCCCCCCTACTCGCGCCTCTCTCAGGCACCTGATCCACCATGGCCCCCCAGACACACCTTTGCCGCGAAGTACCCTGCCAAGCGCGCTGCTGATATTCGCCCGGGCGAAGCGTGGCCGGCCACTGCCGTGGGCTGGAACGAGGCCGGCAGCAAGCTGCAGCTCAGGGTGGTCCACCACGAGTCGAACACGCCCGTGGAGGCCTTTCACCCAGACGACAACATGTTGGGTGCCCTGTGCCTCTTCTAGGCCGTCGCAGTGGAGACTCTGCCGCCCCTGGACATCGGCACACTTCAGCCACATGACGTCAACTTTCACTGGGGCACGTACCAGGCTGCCATGACCGACCTCCTCGCGTACCTCGCTGTGGCCCCCTCCGATGCGCTCCACCAACTCCAGCAAGCAGCGGCCGCGCATGTGTCCCCTTTCGGCGACACCCTTCGAACCTCTTCCCCTGACCAATTCCTCTTGCTCCTCGCGGGCAACGAGTCCCCCAAGCGACCCATCGACCGCGTGCCGCTCGTCCACTGGCTGTTGACCTGGCAGGCTGCCCAGCGCAAAAAAGCCCTGCGCTGCCAAATCCTGCCCCAAGCAGAAACCCGCCTACCGGCCCCATGTCCGCTGTCGCTGCAGCAGTGGAATGCAGAGATTTCCCACCACAAGCCGATCCTGCAGTACCCTGGTGTCCTATCCCGCTTGGCCCTCAAGAGGGCTGAATTCTCTGGACCCCCGAGCTCAGAACCACTCTGGAAGAGGATGCTCACGCAGCCCAGCACCCTAGCCTCCGCCACCGACTTCACGTCTGAAATTGAGCGGTTGGCCTCCACCCCCGACGGTCATGCGGAGCATGTGGCCCAGTCCATCCGCGTCCTCTGCACTGACACGGCCATCCCCGACAGTGCCCTTACCACGCTCCGCTCGGTGAAAAGCGGGCGATCGCTGGCCTCTGCCGTCAAGACGGTCTGGTATGGTTGTCCAGCGAACCTCCACCCCACCCTGCAGGCCAATCTCCTCGACCTGATCGCCAATGTTGAAGACATCCATGGTTCCTCCGCCATTGAATCCCACCACCTCACAGCCCTTCAATCCCTGGACCCCCTCGTGGACGCAGCTACCACCCACCCCAGCTTGGTCTGGTCATCTGCGGCAGCCACCCTCCTAGCCGCCCGCCCCCTAGTGGTGCCCCCGCAAGCGACAAACCTGCTACTTGCTGTCCGGGATTCCGTCTCGTTCCGTGTGGCAGTCTCGGTGGCAATCCAGGGCACCACCCGCCCGCAACAGCTGGACCAACTAGTGTCTGAGGTCCGGACCGCCCTGCAGCGCACGTCAGGCCCCGCAGCGGCGTACACCTCGTTTGAGCGCCGCACCCCTGGGCCCTTCCCACCGTTGCCCCCCACGGGCACCCCAACCTCCCTCCCCCCCTTGCCCCTCCCGTCGAGCGCCTTCCCCCGCCCCCCCACCGCCCACCCCCCCGCTGCCCCCCCCACAGCCTCCACAGGACTGCTGCCCCCCTCCCTCGTCGGCGCACCGCAGGTCATTCGCCTCCGAGGCCTCCCGCACGTGCCCGATGCCACGCAGGCTTCCAGCACCCTCACCCACCACATCGGTGCACCAATAGCCATCCCCGCTCAGGCCCTCCGCGACGGCTCCCACTTCGCCTCCATTCCCAACGAGCAGTTCCGACTCCCATTCGCGCCCCCACCCGCACCTACGTCGATCCCCACTCCCACTACACCATCACTCTAGACTCTCGCACTGCCGGAGGGGAGCACTTTTTCCTCCCCGACAGCCCCGTCAAGCCACCCCCCAAAAAGAAACTCCGGAATCAGCCCAGCCGACGCAAAGCCGCCCTCACCGACATAGCCCCGCTCCCCAGCCACCCCCCCCCCCCCCCCAGTTCATCCACGGCCTCCCCCCAACCTCCTCGAGCGTACAGCACCCTCCCCCTCACCCACGATGCCCCCCACACGTCCCACCGCATTACCCCCTATCACGGCTCCTGGGTCAACTGACTTACCCTCCCGCCCCGGCGCCCTCCCGTCCACCTTCCTCACCCAGCTCGCACTGGACCCCAGCTCGCACTGGACTGTGCCGTAGCCTGCCCCCGCCTCCTGCCCCATCGCCATTGACCCCCCTCACCCAGGCCCCTGCCCCACAGTGTGCTGGCAGTGTGGCACCATCACGCAGCACGGTGCTGCCGCCTCCGCGTGCCCCCTCTGCGGCAGCGAGGACCACGTCCAGTTGCCTCCGCCCCGCGATTCACCGCTGCCGGGGCCCGCCGCCGCTTTCGTCGCCCGCCTCTCAGCCGCCCTGCCTCCCTCCGTCGCCCCACCGAGGCCCTACCTGCCACCCCTGCTGCACTACCGCGTCCTCCATGACTTCGCCCTCTGGGTCGGGGCAGAACCACACCACCACTGCAGTGGGCAACGGGGGGGGTAGGGGTCAGCCATAACCGGTGTCCCGGAACGCCATTTAGCGACGTGTTATAGTGGGCCTGGGGGTGGGGCCAAAGGGACAGATGGGAGGGGGAGTCATCATGGAACCACACGACGTACCCGTGAATGACGATGGGGATGCTGACGACGGGGTCGGGGCCACCTATCCGGAGCACTCTTGCGGCCGTCCCCAGCTTCCTTCCGCGGCCATCCTCGACCCTACCCCCCTCCTCTGCCTCCCCAACGCAGTGTGCCTTCACTCCAGCCAGGCACCTCCCACCTGACCGCCGGCAGCGCCCAACGCTCCTACGTCCGTCCACCCGGCTTACCACTCCTTCAAGGTGTGCCCTCAGCCCCAGTACGCCCAGGCGACCCCTGCTTTCACCCCGACCACTCCCTCCTCCTCCCCTCCCCACCCTGGGCCCGCCACCTGCTGTCCATGGCGCTCTCCCCTCTCAACCTGCACCGACATGCTGGACTCGTGTTCCTATCCTGGAACTTTGGGGGTGTCGCCTCCCATGTGGACTTCGTTGTACTCACCCTCCTCGCCCTGGAGGTTGACATCTTCGCCTTCCAGGAGGTTTGGACCTTTGAGCCCCTGCTTCAGGCCATGCCCATCATATACGCCTGCCACTCCAGCTCCGCCGAAGGCTTTGGCACTGGATTCGTACTTGGATGGCGCCGGTCCCTCCAACACCCGGCCACACCACCCCGGATCGAGCATGACGCCCCCAACTTACTCGTCTCCACCGTCCGCCACCACACCTTGGGATTCCTCCTACTCGCCTCAGTACACGTCCACCCTGATCTGGACTATAAGTCACGCCGCGCCGTTCTCATCAACCTCACCACCCTCGCCACCTACCTCCGGGCAGCCCTCGAGCTGGTCAACATATCTCGGACCTGTAGCCGTCATCCTCTGGCAGCAGCATGCCGCGGCGGCGGATGCATGCTCCGCTTCCGCCCAGCCTTCCCCGCCGACACCCCCACCCACTTCTCCAGCTTAGGAGGTGTCCCCAAGGCGACCTGCATTGACCAAAGGAGCGCGGTCCATCACAAACGCCGATGTTCTCCCCTCGCCCACGCCCCACAGGCCCCTTCTCGTCTCCATTGAACCCCTGGAGGGCCTGGCAGACATCCGCAGCTGGCGCATGATTCGCTGGCGCCACTCTCCCCCCCGGCACCCTGCCCCGCCTGGCTGCGCTGATAGACCTCCTTTGGGGCTGGCTGGCGTCTTATCCCGTAGGCCCCAAAGCTTTCCACCAGTCCCTCTGGGCTGCCGCCCGCCACCTCATCCCCCACCCCACACCGGTGGACCACGTGCTGCGCGACCTCCGCCGCCGCTCAGCTCCCCGCACCGACACAGAGCTGGCCGACCTCACGGACTTTGTGGCTGCCACCGCCGCCCGCCATGGAGTTGAACGTCCAGATGACGTTCTTCGGTCCACCACCATCACCGGAGCTACCAAGGGTGCCCTGTGCCGCCCCTCCAACCCGCTGCGCCCCTATTGCGGGATCCAGCCAGACTTGGGCTGTGAACTTCCCACAGCGGCCGCCCGTCTCCAGGAAGCCCCCAGATCGTTGGCTTCCCACTGTCCCACGCCCTCAAGCCCCCAGACGCTTATGCCGACCTCGCCAAGCAAGTCACGCGCATGCGCCGCTGCATAGAGTCCCTCCTGACCACCACCATTCTGGCCCTGCGCTCCCTGTGGGCCTTCATCCTCTCGCAGCTGGACTACATTGCCTCCGGCGTGGCGGTACCACCGGAACACGTCGAGGACCTCGCCATCCAGTCGCGGGCGTACTACCGCCACAGTCTGAGACTCCCGTGCTGGACATCCCGAGCCGTTCTCGCCCTCCCCCTCGGCTACGGCGGCCCCGGCTGCCCCCCACCTGCCCCTCCGCTCAGCATGCCATCTTCTCTTGACTTACACCCAGGCCACTTGCTCCGGGTCCCTGCTTGCGCACCACTCCGCGCGGTATCTGGCTGAGACCAGCCTCCCCGGCGGCGAAGCACGCCCCCTCCGCGCTGCAGCCCAACAACTGTCGATTGAGGTCTCCCTCCTCCCCGACCCTGCCATCAGCGCCATGCCCGTCCACAGCGATGCAGCCCCATCTGTCCTGCATGCGTATCCCAGCCTGATACTCTCCACTGACGCCGCGCTCCGCCACTGCGACGGCGGCGGCGGCATCGTGTTCTACGCCCCCGGCCAGGGCGTAATTCTCCGGGCTTGGTACGGCATCCGCATGTGGGTGTCCCGAGCAGGTGCGGAGTGGCTGGCCCACCGGGTTGGCTTGTACCTTCTCGACGGGTGGTCAGGCCACTTGACTACCGCCTTGGATAGCACCTCGGCCCTGCTGCGCGCCCACGCGCGCTTCCCCCCCAAACTCACCATCCTGGAACTGCTGTGGCGCCGCCTCGCCCCCACTCTCCTCCGTCTCCGCTCCCACACTGCGCTGTGGGCCCGTGCGCAGCATGACAGCCACGCCACCCACCACCTGGCCGTCCTCAACCGGGAGTTGCTTGCCCGCGGGGCCGCTAGCCCCACCCCCTGGGCCGTGCCCGTGCCCCAGCTCCTCCCTGCACCCCTTGTCCTGCACTACCGCGGTGGCTTACTCGTCGAGCCGCAATTGGGCCCAGACGCGGCCTACGACGCCGCCACCGCCTCCGCCTACTTTTCCGGCCGTCGCGCTCACCTCCTCCGCCAGGACGGCACAATTTTCCAAGAGTTGCTGGAGGCCGATGACGTACCGACGCGTGCCATCAAGCACGCCCTCGCGTACCGGGTGCTCGAATGGTAGCCGCCCCCAGGGCCGAACATCCCCATGGAGTGCCACTTCTGCGGCTCCACCGAGCACCAGCTCTGGCGCCACGTCCGCAGCCGGTGCCCCGCAGCCTTCCTCCATTTGCGCCATGCCCAAGCCCTCCTCCTCCACGCCGCTGCCCCCTCTCCAGCCACCACCGTCACAGGGGACGGCGTCCTACTAGACAGTCAAGGGCAACCGGTACTGAGCTGTACATGGGACTCTCACTACACGTCGGCGGCCGCGGACATGGGCGACGTCCTCACACTATCAGGCCTGTGGTACGCTTCCCCCGATGGGGGTGAGGCCCGCCTCACCACAGCCGCTCGTCGCCGCATGACGAAAGACGTAGTAAGTACCTTGGCCCAGCCAGTTCTGACCCCCCTGACCTTCTGGCCCTCTGGGCCTCGCTGCCGTTTCCCCTCTGCACGCCGGCCCAGCCCCCGCCTCAACCTCCCACGGTCTCCGTGTTGGATCACCAGAGCTACATGCTGTGGGACTACTCCCTGGTAACGGCTTACCTGGTGCGGGGCCTGCCGTCTTGGCACGTGCGCTGTGCAGCACAGCTGAATGTATCCCTGCCTGTAGAGCCCCAGTGGCACCTTGGAGACCCTGTGCTCCTCATTGTCTCGCCGCCGGCGGCTTTATATTGGGCCCTTGCCCAGCTTGCACAAGCAGGTGTACCTCCCCTGTGGGCTGCCGTAGCCTTGCTCACGGCCGTGCCCCCGGGGGACAGCACCCTGGCGCTGCCCCAGCCCATGACACCGTATGCCTGTGGCACGCTGTTGGTGTACACCACAGCAGGTGTGTCCCATCGGTGGGCCCTCACGCCTGCTGCAGCAACTCAGTAAACGGCCGCCGACATACTGAGACGTGCCCGCGTTGTGCCACTGTAGGGCAGGCAGAGGTAGGACCGAGTCCCCCCCCCCCCCCCAGAGCCCAGCGCTGTGGGCTGCGCCCAGCCCAGAACCCCCCCCAGCGAGACAAACAGGTCCGAGGCCGGGCCAGGCGCGGCGCTGCCGTGTGACCCGACGTGCCTCGTAGCCCCTCCCGCTCTCGCCCCACACGCACAGGCAGCACGCACGCCCCACACACACAGGCACGGCGGCATCTCCCTCCCGCGTGTGCCACCGCGGGGTACGGGGGCGGTCAGCAGTCCGGCAGGCCTTGAGACCGGACAACCGAGCACCCGCCGGACCAGTAGTGACGCGCAGGGAAGGGCGACGTCCGTGGTCCCGGAGGTCCGGATGAGGCCTTGACCCAACCATACCCAACCCCCCCTCCCCTTGGGTTTGAATCATTCTGAAGACGCCCTGCCCCCTATCCCCTACCCACAACCCCCCCTGTGACGGGACAGGCATACGCAGAGCGTGCGCCAGGCACCGGGGGCACAAGCAGATCCTGCCCTCGATGCCATTGTAGCAGCTCCGGGTGGAGGATGGCCCACTGCTATTGGTACTGGATGACTCGAAGCCGCTGTCGGAGAAATCGGCGATGTCATACGTATCATAGTTGAGGAAGGCGGCGACGGATCTTTTACTGTGGGCTGGGGCGGCGTCGCGGAGAGAGTCGTCGCCGGTGCTTCTGGAGCGCCTGGAGCGCCTGGAAGCCCTCCGCTCGTTGCTCCTGCTGGCGCCCTCCGCGTCTGGGGCCTTGGAGTGGGCACTCTCGGGCTGCGATTCCCGGGGCGAAGACGCGACGGAGGCCCGCGAAGATCTTCGCGCGCTCCTGCGCGAAGTGTTGGTGGACCGCGCGCTCCGAACCGAGCCCCTCCTCGACCCAACGTCGCCTGCGTCATCGTCAGCGTCCTGATCCGCCTGCTGGTCACTGGACCCGGCAGAGGCACTCTCATCGGGGGGCACCACGTCTGCAGACGCACTCAGCTGTCTGCCTTCCAGGCACCCGTGGCGGATATTGCTCTCTGACACCTGCGCAGCCGTGGGGCGATGGCCACGGGGATGCGCGTAGCGACCGGTGGCGTGCTCCGTGGCATTGCTCGGTGACCCTGGCCTCGGACCATCGGTGGCCTCAGCCGTTCAGTTGATGATGATGCATGTGTCCGGGTAAGGGCATGGGATGAATTCAGCGGCGGGGGATGGGAATCCCCCCCAAACGCAAACGGGGCATTGTGCATCGGGATTCACTCGACTCTGGCAACGGCCCGGAGGCAACCGACATCACCCGAAGAACAATCCACACGATTTCACATTCGCACTCATGTCAAGACGGGCTGCTCTCCGCTCCAGACGCCATCCGACAATGCCCTTTGCAGCCCCGAGGCCGCACAGACAAACTGAGGGCAGTTGGACGCAACAACGTTTTGCTCTTTTTTGAGCCTCCGATGGCCAGACTTGAGGATTGCAAAGTAACGTAATGCCCCGACCAAGCGCCAACTGGGGCACAACGATTGATCAGAAATGGGCCAAGAATGACGTCTTCAAAACGGGTTACCGCCCACTTGAGACCCTCAAACACATGGCTCACGTTGAGCACGTTTTGACCCGATAAAAGCCGCGGCGTCCCGACTGCCCCGTTGGGGACAGAAACGGTTCCAAAGGGCTAAAGGTGTGTGTTTCTGGACCATTTGCGATGCCCAAAACAAGTGACTTTAGCCCTGGTTTGGCCCGGTCCGCGACCCCAAAGTCCCCAAAGTCCACAAGTAGACGCGGTCTGCCCATCGTGCATACCATCGACATGCCGTACACTTCATGTGCCAATGATCAAGAACAGGGACTGAGGGCAAATTACCATCTTCATGTTTCCTTCCGGCCATCCATCTCAACCCCGGTTCACCATCAGTGATGGGAGGTACGAAACCCCCCCGCCCCCCCGTGTGACATTCCGTCTGGTTGTTGTTCCTTTACGGGGCCCTGGACAGTCACCCGGTCTTCCGTCGGGTCGCTGCTTTCTGTCGGCCGCTGCGGCCGGTGCTCTTGCTGGTGTCGTTTCCGCGTTCGCGGAGCCCAGTAGTTGGTGTGTTGGGGCTGTGCTGAATGTTGCATGGTGTGCCGTTTGCGCGTCAGCGGCGCCCAATAATTGGCGTATTGAGGATGTGCTGGTTGTTGCCGGGGTCGTTTGGCTGTTTTTGCTGTCCACACGCCTCTGTCCACAGGCCGTCCGTAGCCTGCCTCGCTGTGTTTCTGTGTGTGTGAGGCCCAGGTGCCGTGTTCCTCCACGCACTCCCCGCCGTCCACCATATGTCCTTTTCCCCCTCACGGCTGGTCTGCCCCCCCCCCCCCCTCGGACAAGTCATCCAGAGGCTCTGTTGACACAACTAACACACATTCGGACCCACAGAGGGTCAGAATGGGCAGTGGCGAGAGGCCAATATGCGCCGCCAAAGGCAAACAACCGAATACCGAGGCCTTGTGCCACCCCCCCCCCCCTCGGAGGTAGGGTGTCCGCCACACCAAGCAATAGCCTCGGGTGGAGATGGGCCCGCATGTTAGGTCGCAGGGTACGGGGCACAGGCAGAGGGGCAGAGGGCAGAGACCTGCGCCGCCGTCACGTTTGTGAGGGTTGCCCCCGCGGAGCGCTTGAAGAACTGCGCAGTGACGGAGGAGGCGGGGGCACACGGGGCAGTTCGGATGCGGAGGGAGGGGGGCAGGGCCACGCCGTTGCTTGAGGACCCCCGGGTTGTGTGTGTTGGGGGGGGGGGGGCATTTAGGGTCCTGGACAACCCCCAGCTGACCCGCCCACCAGGGAGGCATTGGAAGGGGGGGGTCCAGGGCGCCCTGCCTATGCCCAGCCACGGTCTCTCAGACGCCAAGTGCCAGCCTCAACGGCATTTGTGACTGACAGTAACCGTCCCCGACCGCTTTGGCAACCTCCTCCAACCGCCGATCTTATCGCTTCTGGGGCCGCCTCTGACGTGCCTTCCCTGGCACCCACCGACCCACATGTAGAGAACCTTTCCTCGGGAGATAAATGGAGGCCTGAAATGGGAGGCCGAGGGACACGAACTTGTTTTTGGCCTCTAAGCCCCCCCATGTTGGGGGGTGGGGGTGGGGGTGCCACTAAGCGATGGCCCAGGGCAGGGCTCACGGCTGCCGCGCAGTCAGGGTGCTCAGCCTCGTGGCTGGGCGGGGAACAATGCCCAGGCCTGGACCTGCTCCTGCATGAGGCCCCTCCCCACCCAACCACCCACCCTGCGGCATCCCCGGCCACGCCTCTCACAGGATGTATGCGCATCCGATTGCGCTGCACACGCTTGCATTCAGAGGCGGATCCGGGACCGGCCTTGTGCACCATGGAGGCATGCCCCCCCTTCATCTGTGGACCACTGCCCTGGGGGCCCCCAAGCCTGAAAAAATTGCCATAAATTGCGGTAAATTGCGGTACATTTTTTTTTGGTCCCCAGACTCTATGCCAGCCATGAGCAGCAGTGGAGCAGAGATATGCAGTTGGTTGCACACAAGACCCTAGAACAAAAGATGCTTGGTTAAATTCCTGCACAGGACTTTTTGCAAAAAGGTTTTTTGACCAATTATGCACCCAATTGGTAGGATTGTGATGCTTTCAGCACATAGCATGCATGCTGCACCAAAGCTTTCAGCACAAGCATCTAATCCAACCGTCCTTCCATCTCACCATTATAATCGGCCATGAAAGCCACACGACGGGCAATGCCACTCATTGCATACCTCTGGTCCGTGTCAGTATATTTGCAAAACAAAAAGAACCGCTCCACAGAGCCAGTCCCCATCACCATGCAAACGAGGAAAAGGACACACTCTTTAAAAGGTGATGCAGGGCGGGCTTCACACCACTGGAGGAGCAGCAGGGGATATTTGTGTGGCATAACGTGCCTTTTGGCCACCAAGTCCTTTGCCACGCTTCACTGGCCTTTTGCCCTTGCCAGAATCACTGTCCCCAGAAGTGGACGACATTTTGGGAACACAAAAACAGAGACTTGTCCTGCTACACAAATGACATGCAGGACACATGAGAACACATACACCGTACAGTGTGCCTAGTGTCAGCGAAGGGGGTGAAAAAAGTTTTGGCAGGGGAAAAATGAAATTTTTGAATGGGAGCATGACTGAAGATCATGGGAATGGGAGCATCACTTGCGGCAAAATTGGGGTAAAATGCGGTAAAATGCAGACCACAATCCCTCCCCCCCCAGCACTGCCGATGCAACCAACACGGCTCCTGTACAAGATGAGGGTGGGGATGAGGTTGATGTATGTGATCTATACCCCCCCCCCCCAAAGAAAATGGAGACCCCTGGGTATAGATCTCGGCAAGATGCTCAGTCAGGCCTGGGGGGGAAGAAATTTTCGGGGATGCAAATTTTGGGGGTCATAAATTGTGGGCAGAGGCGCTGCATGATCTTTTTCGCTCGTCATTCAGTTTTGATTCTGTGTTGGCCGCAGTGCAGCAACTTCTGCTGCTGTAGCCCATGCCCTTACGCGGGGGCTAGGGTCCGGAACCGACCTGAACTCTCCGCTACGGCCGCTCCGCCCGAAGAGCCCGGGGCCCCATCGCACCGCGCGTGCGTCCCCCTCCGCGATCAAGGAATGCGGTCGGGCCGACCGTCGGCACCTTTCGGGCCGAACATGGAGCAGTCCACTGACATGCACGGCGGGGCTCGTGCGACGCAAGCAACTCATTGACCTACAGCCCCCCTCCGCCCCCTACCAGCCCAAGGCACACGCTGCCCAAGGGGCATACCAGGGCTGAGACGTGCCGCAGCATTGCAAGACGAACGTCAGCGTCGCCTTGGGCGGAGCGGTAGTAGTCCTTCTTCGTGACCATCTACAAAAGCGAGTCGTGCCATCCAGTGATTCAGTTCTGGGGCGAGGGGCAAGACAAAGGAAAGGAGAGGTTCAGGGGGTTCCTCTTTTCTTCCACCGCCCCCGCTGTGGGATGCGGATATCAAATGCCAACCCTTCCCTCTCAAGGCACAGGCTGCAAAGCAACAGCAGTCAGAACACAAAGCTCTTCAGTGACAATGCCATTGGCCATTCGTAGCGACAACAGAAGTATCCTGAGTACTCCCCCCCTCCCCCCGGCCGATTACCCCAGCACTGTGGGCACCGTCGGGCTTACCTCCAACCGGTTGGGGGTCAACCGTCGACTGTCAACCGCCAACCACCGTATTAACCGCCAACTGCCATCAATTCGCTGCTACCCGCTAACCCCCCCCCCCCCCAGAGCTGCTGCGGTGGCCCGGCTCCCGGTGCGAGTGGCAGCCCGCCCAGAAGTCACCCGAAGCGGTACAGACCCACACTGCACAGCACACGCACGGCCGGCAGCGCCACGGGAAGGGGGTCGGGGGAGTTTGAGCGGCAAGCCCCCATATGGCAGTTTCCCCCGTCTATCGCGAAGGCGGCAGTGGCTCCACCCCTCAGACCTCACGGACCCGGAGAGGCAACCGAGGGCAACGCGGCCTGGCAGCGGCAGCGGGTAGTCACGGCGCAAGGGTCCAACCCAAACCCAAATTCCCCAGAACTGACCTCCTTCACCAAAAGCAGGCGATACAAAAGGCATGCCACTGGACACCGGTTGTACTACGCGGGAACGAACCGGCCCTTGTGGAACACCGCCCTACTCAGGAAGCCCCAAGCCCCAAATCCCCCAAGATTCAGCCCCAGAACATGGGCGTTGGGATTCCACAGTCGAGAAGGGGGAGGTGGGGGTGGGGGCGGGGGCGGGGCGCGGGGGGAAAACAAATCGGCCATAAAAAAAATGCACCGCGCCCAATTCCGTGCCAATCCTCAAGAAAACAGGCGCCGCAGTATGCCCCACTTCTGACAATCCCTTCGGTGAGCCCGGATTCCTGGTGATTGCTGTGAGCTCCCGGACGCAAACTTTTTTTTGGCTTCTGACCCCGACGGAACTCTGGGCTATTGCACGTGTGCACAAGAGGCGATCAGCACAAAGCGCAGGAAGAAAATTTGGCTCACGAGTGGCCTACAAGACCAGAGGTGCCTTGCGAACCCCCCCCCCCTCCCCGGGGGATGATATCAACCAGCCACGAAGCCTGCTACGGCCCCTCGAGGCAGACCCCGTGGGACCGGGACGAAGCTGTCTGAGAACCGGGACAGGGACAGGGACAGGCCGGCTGCAGTCCGGGGGGGGGGGGGGGCGCGTCTGGGAGGGTGCAGCAACGGCCCCGCGAGAGCGTCGCAGGGGGGCACACCCACGGGTACTGCGGCAGGTTGTTGCGGCGCGCCGCCTCCGTCCGCGAGGTGTGCTTGTCGATGTGGAGCCACAGGTGTGCGTCGCGCAGCTCCTTCCAGGTCACCAGGTCCCAGTGCAGAGGGCGGCGGGGGGGCAGGCAGGCGCGGTACTTGTGCATCCTGCGCCCAAGACAGGGGGAGGGACGGCGGCAGCGCGGCCGGCACTACCGGAGCGAGGGGGTGTGGTACGGGATTATGGGGGATGCCCTGGACCCGAAGTGTAGGTGGCGCGGGGTCGGTCCCGGTTGGATTTTGAGGGCCCTGTCCATGGAGCCCTTTGTTGGGGGGGGGGGGCGTCCAGCCAGGGCCCCCCTCCCCCGTACATTGAAGACCCGCCCACCCCCAAGGCCCATGTACACTTGGCACATTCCACCAAATGTACCGCGGCTGTTTCAGTGCCGTTTTGGGGACCCCCCCCCCTCGCTGCCCAGGCCCCACAACGCCCTCGAGGCCTGGGCGCCTGAGGGTGCCGGGCATGCGATGCCCCAACCGCCACACCGGCGCCCCGGCAGCTCCCGCCACGAGCGAGTGCCGGGGCTGCCGAGAGGGCCAGGTGGGTGGGGGCCGGGCAGGGTTTGTTTCAACAACTGCGCGCCTCTGGGGTGGGGTGGGGTGGGGTGGGGTGGGGTGGGGGTCCTAAAACGCCCCCCCACCTGGACCCCACCCCATAAAAGGAACCCTGGGCCAGGGACGCCCGGTCCCATGACGCGATCCCCCCCCCATCGCCTCTTCTCGCCCCAATCCATTCTAAATATCAGTAATGTATGCCAGACGAGTACAGTGACTCTGTTGTGTCGCGCGCGGGGGTGGGGGGGGGGGGGGCGGCAGAATCACGGACGATGAATTCTCCGAGGAGGAGTCGGAACACCGGAATGGGTCTCACCCAAACGATCAAGGTTGTTGAGGTACGTGGTTGCTCACCGGCACCGAGGGAGGGAATGGGCTGGCCGGACAGCGCAAGAGAGCAAACTCAAGGCAGCATTCGGTCCTGTTCTGCTGAGCGGTGATCGTATACGTGTGTCCGGGGGGGATACGGAAGCCAAGTACCCGGCGCCTCATCCCCCGCCGACCGTCCCCTGCCATCCCTGTGTGGAACGGGGCTGCACAGGAAGGGTGGGAAAGAGAGGGACCGGCACCGGGGGAGCGGGATCTCAGAGCTGCCAGCCCCCCTGTGGGCGCACCGGTCGGCCCCGTGTCAACGCCAACTGATGCCCCGACCCTGGGCCCTTAACGGGGACCGCAAGGGGCCGGAGGCACGCCGGCCCCAAGACCGACCTAAACTTTAGGTCCCCCGGGCCCTGGAGGTCATCCGGACCCCAAAATGCCCAACATGAGAATGGCCTTCTTGGAATCAGCGCGTCGCGGTGGGGGGGGGAGGGGGGCTATTGTATTCAGTGCAAAAAAAAAACCCCAAGCAGCCTTCAGATGCCGGAGGCGTGTCGGAAAATCAGCGTCGAAGTTAGCGGCTCTACAGCCCTCCACAACCCTCTACAGTACAGCCCTCTACACCACTCCACAGCCCTCTACACCCCGTGAAGCGCTGACGCACGTCATCCACATCACTCATCCAGTCCGTAGGAGAGAGAAAAGAGGGTGGAATCCTTCCGTCACACTGACAAAACAGAATGCTCAAGGTTACCCGCCAACCGCCATCGGTTACCCGCCAACCGCCATCGGTTACCCGCCAACGGGGCGCCGTCCGTCATTCCCGTCCCCGAGGGAAAAAAACCCAAATCTGGATCCTGACGGACGGCCCTTGATCCATCACCCCAGTCCATAGCCCCCCGCCCCTTACCGCCTGGGCAGGTCGGCCCTGCGCCCCAGCCCCCCTCGCTGTGCGCTGGGGGTTGAGGCTTCCGCCCCCAGCACCGTGGCGCCCTGCATCCCCGGCCCCACACACCGGATGCGGAGGTCATGCACCCGCTGGGCCAGGTCCTGCACGTATTTTGACGTGCAATCCCCAGCCATCCACTGGCGGCTGAAGTCTTGACTGAGACGGCGAAAGTCCTACACAAAGGCAGGGACAGGCACAGCGAAAGGTACAGGCCGTCGCACCAGCACAGGGCTGAGGGGGCGTTTTGCGCCTGCCTTCCGGACCCCCCCCCCCCCCCTACAAGGCCGTTCAGGGGCCCGGGAGGGGGTTGGGGTTGGCACGACGCCTGGATGGATTGCTGTCTGGAGCTGGTGGTGCCCAATGGCCTCTCGCCACTGACCCTTGTGCTTTTCAGGAACCTCCCCCGCCCTGGAGGGTTACTGTTTGAGTGAGTATGTTGGTTGGTGCTTCTGGGTGTACGTACTTGTTCGCGCTTGAGGAGGGCATCCTCCACTCGTGGATGGCTGGGTTTTGGGGGGGCGGGTACCCAACACACACAAGCCAAAGCGATCCCAATGACGGCGCTGATCATTCCGAGGTGTGTGTCGTGGGGGGAATTCTTTCTCCAATCGGTACAGAAATCGGTACAAGAAATCAGTACAGGGCCGCAACGCGCCCAGCGCCCGGCGGCTTTTTGAGCCAAAGCGTGCCTTCAGCCACGGGAGCCAGTTTGTCAGCGAATGCTGCTGCTATGGACCCTAAACCCCCCAGCGACCTGCTGCCTGTGGGTGGCGCAGCGCAGGAGCCATGTCTCAACGCGCACGAGCCACAAAGGGCCCAATTTGCTCTCCACATTTGGCTGCCGAGGCTAGAAAACTGCATAAGCAGGTTATGCCCTAGACCCTTTGAGACCCGCCCCCACCCCCCGCACCCAAATGGGGTGAAAAGCACACAAAGAGGGTCTAAAACATGCTTTACATAGCATATTTCATCATTGTGAGTGGTCACAATATCAAAAAAAATGCTTTGCAAAAATTTCCATTTTTGACCTGTAGAGGCCGGAAAACTGCTGGAGCAGTTCGTGCACACACCAAATGCCATTGAACCACCTACAAACAGCAATTTTGAAGCTTTTGGGGGGCCCATGGCTCGGGCTAGATGGACCCAGTGGCCACTACGTGGGTCCCCATGGGTGCTCAAGTACCCTTATTGTCACCAAATGATCACCCAAACCCATCCTAGGGGCAACAGAAAGGTTTCGGAAAAAGTCGAAATGTGAAAAACTTTCAAGTGTCACTAAACAGCCTACACAACAACAATTTTGGGGCTTTTGGAGGGGGGGGGGGGGGGGGCGTCATTTGGTGACCGTCCCCCCCGGGTTGGGGGGGGACCGTCGTTCCTGGGGGGGGGGGGGGGCTGGACATGGGGGGGCGAGGGTACTTGAGCACCCATGGGGACCCACGTAGTGGCCGCTAGGCCTATGTAGCCCGTGCCGTGGGCCCCCCGGGGGGTGGACACCACTCCCGACAAACCATTTACCGGCGCATACTCTGCAGAATTCATGGCCAGTCATGCCATGTACACAATACAAATAAGCAGAATTGTCAATGCACAGCATCCACTCATCAGTGCGGTCATGCACAACTTCAACAACACCACGTTTGTACATGATGTTTCTATACTATTCACCATGCGGAGAAGGGCCTTGGACAACAGCCAGCACAGGCTCCTTTGTGGAACGGACATAGCGCGCAACAGCGCCTTGAGAGAACATTTTCAGAGGTCTGAGGAGTGCAAGGGGTCAGAACAAAGGAGATGACCATAATCTCAGACAACGAGGTGTCACGGTGGCACAATCTTGTGCAATATGGCAGCAACACGTTTTTTTTTTGGAACTAGGCAGTGACAGTCCCCCCCCCCCGGGGGGGGTGGACAAGGGGGGGGCTGGACATGGGGGGGCGAGGTTACTTGTATTGTCACCAAATGATCACCCAAACCCATCCTAGGGGCAACGGAAGGGTTTCATGAAAAACAGAATTTCAAAAAACTTTCACGTGCCACTAAACAGCCTATCTAGTGTGAAAATGGTCCTCACTACCAAGGGGCCATATGGGGGGGGGCGACTGGGGGTACTTGGAGTTGGAACCCGGGACCCCTGCCATGGGTTAGGGGGTCCATATACAAGAAAAAAGTTCTCGAGGACCCAGGTCCAAATACACACACAGCGGCCACAATACGCAACGAAGTTTTGACCCCCCCC